>CADDXX010000165.1:1479993-1537057 GCA_902810485.1 Alauda arvensis | reverse complement strand
GGGTTAGTGGTAGGTGTTCTTTGATGCTGCTTTGATAACCAAATAATGTCCTTTGATAATCAAAGGAGAAAGCAAAAAGGTGTTATGTGCAATAAAAGATGGTGCCATCTGAAGAGGCAGAGACCAAGAAAGTGAACGAATCAAAAGGATGTAAGAAAGTAGAGATAAAGTCTTGACCAGTGCAGAACCAAAACAAGAAGCATTTATGACATGCTGAGAAAAGGAAGTAATGGAAAGACACAAAAGGAAATGTGCTGTGATCCAATTGATTAAGGTGGAAGTAGGATGTGTTAATACATGGATTTAGAGAACAAGATTGCTGAACCGAGGAAAAACCGATGGCAGCAGCTTATTTGCAAGATTTTATTGTAACATATGAAGCAAACGCTTTACAATTTAAAACCTGACCATAGTTCCACAACAATTATTTAAAATAAAATAAATAAATATAATATTAAAATTAACCTAATAAAATCAGTTGCCTTTCTCTGTAGGTGTCTTTCAGAGCAGTTTAGAAATGGTTAGTGTTTCTTCAGACAGTCGAAACAGCCTTGGTGTCTTGATGGACTTATGTTTCACATCATGAATTTAAAGTAAAGACCACAAAATCTTCTCCTCACCAACTCATATTCAGGTACCTCTGTCCCTGTCATGTTCCACTGTCTCTTTGCCACATACAGATGGGAACTGGGTGGCCTATTTTGAATATTACAGTATTTCTGTATGCCCCAAGCACAGCAGTTCCTCTCAGCAGCCTTCAGTTTCTCCTCTGACACCAGTAACAGCCTGTTGCTGCCACAAGGAGTGTTGTTTATGAAGAAGAAAGTTTCTCTTCTCAGGATCTAGTTCAAGACTCATCCCAGAAATGCTTCAAACCTGCCTGCACTGGCACAAATATAAGCTTTTTTTTTTTTTTTTTTTTTTGTTGTTTCTTCAAGATCACAGGTGAGATACACATATACTAAAAAAACAAACCAAAGAAAAACTCTCACATGCTATTCTTTCTTGCCAGAGAGGGAAAAGGTTGAGCCAGATGCTGACTCTTATGTTTCCACTGCTTGTTTCTTATATTTACTCTCTCTAATATTTGTTCATGGTTATAAAACTATCAATAATTAATGCTGAGTAGGACACAGTATAAAACTAATCAAATACTATAATGCTGAGCACAACACAGCTTATAAACATCAAAGGCTGGTCAGGCTGGAAACACAGACTAGGAGATTATGACACTTGTTTTATGTGACACTTTCGAAACGCCCCAGGACCCTGTGAAACTTCCTGGATGGAGAAAGATGCCTGTGTGGCTGCTGTGCCACCAGCTGGGAGCAGCCCTGGGAGAGGGCAGGCTGAAGAACCAGAGCAAAGCTCATCCCGGGATTTCCAACATCTCCCAGTGATGGTTTTCTCACCTATTGTCCCTCTCTGGCCACTGGAACTGCAGGTGTATAATTCAAGAAGGTATTTTAGAGGCAGACTTTGCTGTCTGGAGGTCTTTGGGTGTGACAAGGGAAGGTGCAGTTCAGCGATGCTGAAAAAACATTCAGGCCCCCCCGGTCTTACTCTGTACCACACCTCCATCTTCTCTAGCTCAGGTCTTCTCAGGGAATTCTGTTTCCACACAATCCCTCAAAAACCTGTAGGAGACATTGRGGTACACAGGACGGAGGTGCTGTGGATTTAATTAGCATAATTAGTGTGATAAACCAAGATGCCTTGGCAAGAACAAACAGAGCTTTGGAGATTGCAGGAGATTGGATTAAGTCTGGCGACAGGAAAAAGAAGATTGAATCAAATTTCTGCAAGCAAGAGACTTTGTAAAAATGTATGAGTTTGTTTGTGTGATGTTTAACCTATCATTGTCGTAAAAAAACTACCAGCCTTCCTAAAACAATACATAAGGATTTGGAAAACCTCAGTAAAAACGAATTCTGATCATGGATCAGTGTTCCCAGCTCTCTCAATCCCCGATAAAAACCTGCTGGACCACCACGGGGACAGAGTGYTGGACATTGGGAGCGGCAATCAGCCGGAGGGAAGGGGGCTGATGGAATGAGGAGGTCCTTCAGGCTCGGCTGAAGGAATATGGTGTGTCCTTCCCTTGCACCGCGGAGGAACATGCTGGATTGGGAGGGCACAGGAGGAAACACAGCCTGGGAGATGGGTTTGTCCCCGTTGAACAGTGTCAGTAACATATTTTAGTAGATGTGGAGGTCAGGTACCCAGTTAGAATGCTTGCATTTGGAAATGCTGGCCGCGGGCAGTGCAAATGGAGGCTGTGTTAATAGGAGCAAATAAAGCCAGACAAATAATGTTTGACACTTCCCTGCATCCTCTGCTCAGCTCACTCGGTGCTTTTCCTCGCTCAGAGAGCTCATTGTTAGGGATACACGGGGAACAATCACAGCGCACAAAATGCTCCAGGTAAAATAGTGATAAAGGCGAACTCTCCGACAATTTGAGTGCATTTCAGGCACTAATAATAAATGCGTAAGCTTTGGTGAAGACATAATCTTTTAACAAAGTGAGGCAAGTAAACAAATACAAGAGCTAGGTTTGTAGTTACCCTCCGGGAAGAAATGAGAAACAACCAAATGAATAAAATAAGCCTTTGAGTTAAAGAGCCTGCAGGGACCATTTAAATTCAAGCCAACACAGATGACAGCTTCAGTTTTGAAAGACCAGGAGGGACGCTTAGAAATGCAAACCTTTTTTTTTTTTTTAAATATGTACATTATAATATTCAGAATAATTCATTTTAAAAAAAGCTTCTTTTCTGAAGATCTTCAGGTTCTTAATTGTATCTCTAAAACAAGTGAGGCTGCTTAAGGAAAAATTAAGAGGCAAAAACAGAGAAAAAGAAGATAGTAAAAAAGCAGCCTTTAAAAACGTAAAAGAAGCCCATTCTTCCAAGAAAGAACAAACAAACAAACAAAASAGCTAACACAAATATTATACTGCACGCAAAACAAAGAGATTTTCTGATATATGAATCAAAATGTGATTCTACTTATTTTATGATGCTCTAATATTTTGGGGTTTTTTGTTGTTATTATCACTACTGACATGGGCAGAGGGATGTTTTTATTAAAAATGTTTCTGTTCTTTTACATGAAGAATTGACTGTCCACAAAAAGACTCCTTCAGATTTTCAAATGTATGTCAGGAGTTCACAGCAAATACTGTTTTAAAGCCCTTTTTCTTCTAAGAATTAGTCAACTCTTTTGTCACTTTATAGTGACAGCCTAATTATACTATCTTGTGCCGGACTAACTGCATTCAGACAAAAAGCTACAGTGATGCAAATGGTCTTCCTCCCCCTCAAGTGCCTTCAGAAAAGACAATTATAGACAAGACTAAAGGCAAGGGGAAAGCAGCATTTAAAAAAAGAGATATGTGTAAAAATGCAGGCTTTATCTATATAAGAAATAAATGAATAAATTAATATAAAAATCCAGAGTGCTTTTATGATTCTCAAGTGATTCAAGCAGCTTTTCCAGCATGAGCTACTTCTGTCATGAGCTACAGCAAGAAGTGAAAAGTGAAAGTTACAGCTGTCTTCCACAGTAACTTTGTTATATATACCGAAAAARAAAAAAAGGGTTTTGTGATTTTTCAGAGACGTAGAGAAGGGCTTTTTTCAGCTAAAGCCAGAAGTCAGGAAGTAGTATCGAATCTGAAGTAAATAAAATCTTAAAAAAAAAAAAATAAAAAGGATGTAGGGCAGCAACAAAATTAAGAAAAAGTAAAGTAAGTAAAAGAGAATTAATATAATGGATGGAAAGGTAGAATGAAGCATAAAAAAAAAGCTGAAATTTTTATTGCATATCTTTTTTCTTTTGTTTCTCTTCTTTTCTGAATGGGATTATTCTTTCCAAGTATTCCATTTATTTTACCAGACAAAATCCAATACAAAGAGAGTGCAGGCCAGTCAGGAATGTAACACTTTCACACTGAAATCTGATMCCACCAAGCTGGGTGAAGCCCCCGCAAAGCACTTTTTGGTCAAAGGAGGGCTGATTAGCAAAATGAACTCTGAATCACATTTCATTGTGCAGGGTTCAGGGAAAAAAAAAAGAAAGATAAAAACCCAAAAAAMCCCCACAATCAAACAAAAAAATCCACCACAAGGACTGGTAACTAACAGCTCATTGGAGAGGAAGGAAGGAAGGACAGAATGAAGATAAAACATCCGTGTTGATCATGTGAATTAATTAAGCAAGTTTCCACATTTTTGCACTTTTTTTYYCCCCCCCACATACACAAAACCGGCTCGTTGGGAGCGCGACACGGGGCTGAATATACAGAGAGAGAACTGGCCAGGCAAAAAACTACGACAGCTTGCCAGAGCRCTCTCATCCTCTAGGAAAAACAAATGGAACAGCCTGAAACCAAAAGACTGGAGGCAAATCCTTTCCCGCACGCCCTTCCCCCGGCCCGCACAGCCAGACACAGCCTGGGGCTGGCAATTCAGCCACTGAAAAGGTGCAATCCATGGAATAACAATGCTCCATTTGCCTCCGGCGCTGATAGTGAGATGTGAGCCTTTCTGGCAATCCTGATTTCCGATCGGGGTAAGCAATGATGTTCCCACCTCGGTGATTTAGGAGCGAGCTGGCTGATCTGCGAGGGAATCACCGTCTCTGCTGTGCTTTTATGGATCTACAGGGGCTAAAAAGAATCTGCTGAAAACGCACGGAGTGGTTCCCCCATCACGTGCCAGAGAACAGAACCGGAATAAGGACATTAGGGGTGAGCCAGCCCCTCATCACCATCCCTCAGCCCTCGGTGCCTCCTCCCCACACCGAGGGAAAGGCGTGGATGGAGGGTGAAAGGAGCAGCCTTGCTCTGGGACCGAGGGAAACGCGAGTACCTGCGAGTACACCTGTAGTTTTGTTACTCAAACCCTCAGGAATTCACCAAGGCCACTGAGGCAAAAGCAGGACTAAAATAAGAACGAAGAGCCTGAGAAACTGAGCATCAAGAATGCAAACCTCAGATAAAGGTGGGCTCGACGTGATGAGAGACCCTGACCAATTAGATGCCCTCAAGAGTGCGTACCAGCCTCGTGGTCAAAGCAAAAAATCCAATCAAATAATGCGGGATTGCGTGAATACGCATCCTAAAATCTATAACTGTTACTTATTGTAAACAATAAAGTAACTTCTACAYAACCACATTAGTTTGCTGTACAGAAGTCCTTTTCTCCTGCARCGGGGGTCACCGTGCTTTCACCCTGCCACTCGAGGTTTCTCTAATAACACACCCTTGAGCTCCTCGCCGTCACTGGGCACAGCTATATTGGCTTTCCACTCAGGTACCCGCTGCCGCCATCCAGCTAAAATCAGCATCATCAGAAGAAGAGCCGCTCCTATCAGCCTTTTCCACTGGCTGGGCTGTTCGCAATAACAGGAACTCCAGGCATTTGCTCTTTACAGCATCATTAGCACCAGATAACAGGAGCACAGCCAGGCTCGGGTTGTTTTTGTTTGTTTTTTTTTTTTCCCCGTCCCTCCCCCCCCCTTTTTTTTTTTTTTCCCTCTCCTTCTGGCGGTACTGCCCAGAACATCAGAAGAAGAGAATTAAAAACGTGAAAACAAAAAGAAGAAAGAGAGGACGAGGTGCCACAAAGAATTAATAGGATAAAAAAAGTTTGCACTTCATTCCTACTGGATGGAATGTTTCTCTAGGAAGATTTAGTATACTGCCTACAATGCAYCCCTGTCTCCCAGTGGAAAATTGCTGCACTGAAACATACTCCTGTCTCAAAAAATAATTACGAAGTCGGCTTATTAGTTATATTCATATTTCMCTGTGCAATAAACTGATTTAATCCATTTAGGTTTTGCATGATCATATAAATGCTGGAAGTACCCAGGCTGGGTGTGTATGCCTTGATTTCATTTGCTTGCTTCATCAAAGGTTGCTGCTTATTTGCTGTCTTCGTCTGGGTGGAGTCSTGTGAGAACTGGTTCTTTCACAAACTTCAGCTTTGCTGCTTGTGAAATGCATGCAACTCATCATGCAGACACATTTACTTTCTAAATATACCTCTGTGCCCTTTGTTATTCATCCTAACCCGGCAAGAAGTTCCTGGATTTGTCAGACTGCTGATGTGAKCCTTGTGTCTGATGGCTATTCCTCGTGTTTACAAACTTTCCCAGACAATCTTCATGAGTCAGAACCAGGTATGAAACACAGCCAAGCGCAGTTCTGCTGAGCTACTGGGGCTAGCGCTGCCAGCCGAAGGTTCTGACCGGGACAAAGAAAACACAAAGCAGATCAAGAGGAATGGGGACTTTTACTGGGTAGTGGGGGTTATCTATTAAGAGAGTGTTCCAGCAGTTTTGCATAAATACATGTTATTAAGCACAGAGTCTTACAGGCTTGCTTGCTTCTCATGAAACAGTCTTTTAATGTTGGGAAAAAAATGCTGGAGGAGAGATGGCTGCTGGTGGCGTTTCACAGCTCCTTGTTTGTTGTGGTTATTGGGTCACTAGATCCACAAGGAACCTTTCTCTCCATTGTCAAAGTCACTTCAATTACAAAAGGACTTGCTATGAGGAAATGAGTGCTAATGTTTGGGCAGAGATTGCTAAAACGACCAATTAAACCCATCTTTGCTCAAAGCCACCTGTTTTCATGAGTCCCAGGAACTGGCTAATTCCCACTCAGAAGAAGGATGTTCTGATCCAGYTTAAATTAGGAAAATATACAAACTTGCTGACTGACATTTAGACCTGCCCAGTTGTAGCTTCTCTACGGTGTCAGGAAAGTGGGAATAAGGTACGACTGACCTTTGGGTGAAAAGAAAAGGAATGTGTCTCACTGAGTTGACARTGACAACTTGATTTATTTATTCCCTRTATTCATYAGTGGGTAGGAAARGGATGGAGCACCTCTCCTGTGAGGAAAGGTGGAAGAACTGGGATTGTTTACCCTGGAAAAGAGAAGGCTTCAGGGTGACCTGATTRTGGCTTTCCAGTATCTGAAGGGAGCCCRAAAGAAAGAAGAAGAGAGACTATTTACAAAGGCCTGGAGTGACAGGGAAAGGGACAATGGCTTCAAACTGACAAGAGAGTAGGTTTARATTAGAGAGCAGGAAGAAATTCTTTACTGTGAGGGTGGTGAGGCTCTGAAYAGAAAACCTCTTACTTGGAAAAACTGCTCTATTAAACTGAACAACGTTGATAATTTCAGTTAAATGCTTTTATCATTCATCTATTGAAACATAGTTTTACTTCATTCATCAAAACATCTGAGTAATTGATGCTTATATTGTCTTTGTTTCAGACTTCTTTTTGGATTTGACCAGTGTGATATCATTTTGTCATTAATTTGCTCATTATTCTGACTAGGATTTCTTGGCTGTCTGTGATCACCCATACTTCCTCCTCTCAYTGTGTACTGAAGTAATATTGCAGTACATGTGCCCACACTCATGCTTTTGACTCCTATCATTTCATCAGCTCCATGATGACTTTCCAACTGAGTTCATGAACTTTTTCTACCAGCAGAGAGCATGCATTCCTAGATGTAGGTGTAGGTCCTGGATGTAGGTGTAGGTCTGGTGTGCACCAGAAGTTCTGATGTTGATATCTTCTGATTTTCATAGTTTCTTTTGTTTCTCAGTTATTAGGCTGATTTGGGAAGGCAGTTCTTTGCAACATCTGTGTCTCTGCTGGTTAGAGCAGTAAGTGTTGGTGTGGGCAGTTCATGAGAGGGAACAGGTTAAATTAATCATGCTGCAAAATGTGTAACACTGCAGAAGTCAATGGAAGCACTTTGCATGTACAGCYGTGCTAGTGAGAGCACATCTCTCACCATTATTAATAAATGATGTGAAAGATTCCCCTCCAGGAGCTTATTGATTTAACAGCCTATAAACAGACACAATATAATACATTCTGTTGTCCTCAKCCCTCCATCTGAGCAAGTTCAAGGGCATTAATCCCAGGTATTACCAGCAAGGTTACACTGGTGAATTTATACTACAGTGACTGGTAAACTTTGGTCTACTTAACTTTGTGCAAGACCAAAGAGTCACTTGGAGAAGTCCAGGGCAGAGTCACACAGAAAGKGCCATGGCAGAGCTCTGGAAAACTGCCCATAGCCCCCAAACAGCAACCAGTTTTTAATCCTGCTTGATGGGCACTGGTTTCTAGGCAGTGTACTGGGACCAGAAAGAGCATCATGTACACCCACAGGCCACTCAGCGAGCACCAGAACTAGGGCAACTTRCATTCCTGCACATTTGTCATATGCATGACTGATGTGGGTGCTTTTCCTGCTGCTGGAGAGTCCTGCCCTTTGTCTCTCTTCTTTCCCAGGTAATCTCAAGTGTACTGTGAGGCCCAAGCTCACGCAGCAGTCTCAGAAGTTAATTATTAGAGTCTCTATGTGCTGTAATGACACTTAAACTATGTGCTTTGTCTTGGAGACCTTTATATGTATCTGTGAAATTAAACTGGCTGGTATGTGCTGAGGGGAGCGGGGAGGGAGGACTCACAGGTAGASATACACAGAAATTTTAGGTATAATCATAAAAGGCTTCTTTCTGTAGAAAAACAGCAAAAAATGGGCAATTTAGTAAGCCCCTGAATTCAAATATCTTTTTATGGTAAAAAGATGCCAAAATCACCAAGGTGTCCCAATGTRCATGTTGGTGAGGTCAAATGGAGGGAAGAATGTTTTTGGCAATTTGAGAATTTCCCATGACATTGATGCAACAGCAAATMAATTTTCATTCTGAAATTACACTGGAGTAACGTGAAACAAACACATAAATTTGACAAAAACCCACACAAATACATGTGAAATAATATAATTTTACATGTTATGCACACACAGCTGCAGGTGGATATATTATTAGGAGTTTCATTCTCTCGTGATTAGTTTGGAGGTGTTAATTTATCTTTGCTTACAGATGRGATTGAGATTCTCAAGTTAAAAGCAAGGGAAGTGCAAAATATTTTAGTATAATTCAGTTTATCAAATAGATTTACAAAACATTTCACTTCAAAACCATTCTTATAGATGATTCCATCTCTTGATTAAGATAGTGTCTCATTTTTCAGGTGGTTTTTTTTTTTTTTTTTTTACAGTAATAGAATTTTAAAGGGCAAGGATGGTGTTAGTTCAGCTGTTAATATTACAATTTTAGTATTTGTGTTTCTAAACATGTGAGGGTTTGAATGGAGGTCAGAAACAGGAATTGGCAAACTTGAACTGCCAGTAGGTAGAGTTTGAGAATCCAGTTTATAAATCCTTGGAATAGTCACAATGGCAAGTGCAGTCCCAATCCAAAATTCTTGAAAAAATTCCCAGRAATGGCCTTTGATTGCTTGTTCAGCAGCAATTATTTGCTGCTGGCAAGGTCAAGGTCTGTTTTGCAAACAACTTCTCCCCACCCCATGCCAATCCCCAGCAAAGTGAGGGAGGAAAAGCAGGAATAAGGGATTCCAACTGATCCTAGAAAGTCATTCTCCCAAACCAGCTGCAGCAGTACTACTGCTCTATTTATTTTGTTATGTCATAGATCTCAGAAGCTCACAAATTACTCAGAACTGATTGTTTCCATAAATAAATCCAACTTTGCTAGTTGCAGCAGAGAGAYAGAAAGGCCTGAGATTTGAGAAGGAAAATTTCATTTACACAAGTTAAAAAAAAAAAAAAAAAGCTACAATGTGGCTATAAAGCATAACTGCAGATGTCCTTTAGGGAAGCATGTGGTGATACTTCTGGTTTCTAAAAGCAGATGAGGCTTTGTGGTAGGTTTGACATCAGGCTAAATTGTATCCTTTTTGAAGAATGAGGTGCTGTGGTTACACAGAAACGGAATTTTGGTTTCTTGAGGTTCCTCACCTCCCCCAGGGACTGTTGACTACTAGCTGAAAAAAATTCCTGAAYAGAAGTTTTAGTCCTCAGATTTCAGGTTGAGATGCCTGATGATGCTGCCTGAGAGTGTTTGTCACACACACCTCTGCTCAGCCTTGTTTTAGCAGTTAGTATTTATGCACAGATACGTTTTTTTAAAGACAGAAGTCTCCCCGTGCACACATGAATGGTTACTAAAATGAACTCAACAGAATTCTGCTGCTGTCAATTGCATTATCTGGATCTTTTCCCTTAGCCTGTACCCTTTGGCACACTCTGCACAGCCTTCTAACAGCAGACTATTAAATGTAATTAATAGGTGCCTGCTAGCAAATCTATTCAACTGTAAAACACTGGAAAATAATTCAGTTAGTTTACAAAAGGGCGTGACTGTAAATTGAGAATTTGGAGTCAAAGTCCCATCTGGGAATTYAAAAGCATATACTCCATTTATTTTTTTTCACTACTCCTATTTTTTGTTATCCACAGTAARAACTGGTCCATTGCTAAAGGCAGATAGCAGATGGCAAACCTCCTCTGCCATATGACTCTGCTATTATTCCATTCCTCTGCATACCTAATCTAATAAATTGAGTGTAATTGACTGTAAGTGTTCACCCTACATGTGAACACATCCCAGTATGTTACAGCTTTRCCAGGAAGACTGAGCAGACTCCTGGAGCTGATGCTCCTCTTCCCATGCTTATTTGTTTGCACATCCAGAGTAGCCAGGATAGTTTACATGTGAGGTTCAGTGGGGAAAGGAAGCTTCTCAGAGCACTGGCAACACCCCACTTCCATCAGCTCTTCCAAATTAAACAGTTTATAAGACGTACCCAGTTCTCAGGTTTTCTCAGGAAAAACACAACAGGCAGTAAACAAATGGTATAATCACAAAACTGCCTTGGGATTAATTAGCACAACTCATGGAATTCCATTGGGATGCAGCAGGTCTCTGTGGTATCACTTGGTTGACTCTCAGAGAGGGGTTAGGTCTGTTCTTAGAGTGCAGGAGCCAACTAGCACATGGAGCTGAGAGCCACCTTCCAGCCTTTCATGCTGCTCTGCAGAGGGAGGGATGCTAGGCCACAGTTCCCAAAGACAGCAGGCCTCTTTGGAGAGCTTGTATCTGCACAATAATTTGTTCAGTTACTCMATTTCAATTATATAACCAATGCATTTCTGCATGTGCTCTGATTAGTGAGTAGTCCATCATACAAAAGCAATCTGACACCATTCTGGTCCCCTCCCAGGGGTGTGATTTCTGCCAAGCTAATCATTATTAGGTTACCTTTGGGAAATCTTACTCCTTTCTCCCACACCTCCTGGTCCAGAGGTGATYCATCTGTGTTGACATTTGTTTCTGTCATTCCTGTGTTGTCTTGCTGTGATTCTCCACTTTGAGGTCCACAATTTTCAGCTTGAAACGTAATGACCCAAATACTTCCTTGGTTTTGAAGTTTTCATTTTATTTCCTTCTTCAGCACCACCTTGCTGGCCCTCAAGAGAGGTTAACTTGCATGGTTTGCAGCTTTTAAATCAGTGCCCCCCATGCAGGAAGCCATGTAGGCCTATGTTTAGTTTTTATCTCAGATTTGAATCCTAGTGCTTTYAGTGAAATTCAAGTACATGCTGAAGTGCATTTCTGAATGAGGGCRCTTTCCTCAACCAAAACTCATCTTTCTTGGGGTTAAAGCAGAACATTCACATGAACCCTAAGGAGMAGGCTGATCATCAGCTGTGCCCTAACCA
Source organism: Alauda arvensis (assembly GCA_902810485.1). NCBI lineage: Eukaryota > Metazoa > Chordata > Aves > Passeriformes > Alaudidae > Alauda > Alauda arvensis. The sequence continues at coordinate 1,525,429 of CADDXX010000165.1, read as the reverse complement.
GCCCTGATTCTCTTTACAGTCCTCATTTATTTGAGCAGTATTTAGAACTCATTGTTTAATTCTCCTGAAGGCCTAATTTAGATGATGGTGCTATTTTGTTAGGGTTTATGTTAATGTAAAACCTATCCTTGTGTTCTCACAGCTGCAGCACCATTTTTAGAGTACTCTGAAACATTTCCCTTCCAGCTCAAATTCATGACTGACTCATCATGGCTTAGCAAGTTACTCTGGACCAAGTGAGCCATGAAAACAACCCACATGAATGCTTTTAGTCCATGATAGAGCTGAAGTGATATGACTTGTTGTAGCTCTAAAAACAAAACAGTACCTTGCATTTGCTGCAATCAGACCAGAGTCACCTCACAATGGAGTGTGTGTACTGTTTTTTGTGCTAGAAAATTGTAAATGTCAGTATAATTAAAAGAGTGATATCACCCCAGTTATAGCATATTTACTATAAAATATATTTAGTAAATTTAATTATAGCATAATTAAAAATAATGTATTTCCAGTCTGAATTCACAATTAGTATAAAAAATGTTTCTACCAGAATAAATATTTTCAGAGTAAAGACTAAATACCACCTCATTGTACTTTCACTTGAAATTGCAGTCAGTCTAAAATATTTTCCCTGGTAATTATTCCAGTGTTTAAAATTTGTAAATGAAAACCAGTTTACTAAAAAACTAGCAGAGAAGAATGCTGTAATAAGCAAAAGCAGTCATGGTTAAGTTTAGTTAAGTTTATTCACAATTGCCCTCCAAATTCCTGATTATTTTTTTTTCTCACTTTATTGAATATAAGTTATCAAAGCTCTGTTTGTTTCCATTTCTATTCTTTCCATGTTGGATGTATACTTCAAGTAGAATTACAAACAAATTAATAAAAAGCAARTTGACAATCATATTAATAAATATAGCTGTCCTGAGAACAATATTAGAAGAAAATAAACTTTATATTCTTTATGTGAGAACATAACAGATTTGTTGAAAAGTCCTGGGTTTTTTTGCCCAGACAGCTGAATACTCTCTCCACCTCTTCCACCTCTGCAGTGGGACCTGTGGGCCTGGGATTTWATTTAAAGGGTTTTGCCTTGGCACTGCATTTCTCCTCCAGCAGTTTGCAGACATTTCTATTGCAGATTTGGCTGTCCCTGCTCYGGTGATGGCACAAGCCCAACCTTGGAATATTCTGTATTTGCTTATTATTTGGGAGCCTGTCAGTGTGCTTCTCTGGCATGCAAGCTGCACAAGCAAAACCAGAATGCGGCTTTATGAAATTGAGTTAATTAAATCATATGCATTTAATCCAAGTTTATTAACAGTGAGGGGGCTCTTTTTTTAGCCCATGGACTTTCTCTTTGATGGCTTGCAAAGAGCTGTTGTACCAATGGCAGCAGAACCTTGTGGAATGTTTATACATGATGTTGAATTCAGTGTGTTCTATACAGGTCACTACCAGCACACACTTGGCATAGAAAGCAGAAGTCACCAACAGCCTCCTCTCTCACATTGAACACACTGACATTTCTTTTGAAAGTTATCACAAAGAGTTCATTTCGCAGAGGTATATTAAGAAAGGTGAGTTCTGAGGAATGGACRTAAGAATCCTGTCAGGAAGGATTTTCGCTATGTATGAACAGTCTTTACTGAGTTAATTTATGTGACTGGTGAGGGCAGCCACTCCAAAAGTGCTGCAGGAGTGACCATGTCAGCACTTGCTGGGATTTCTGGGGACATWTCCCATGGCTATTTCACTCCATTAAGGTGAATTACACAGGGATCCCATGAACTGTGGGAATAGATTTCCTTCTGAACAACTCTGGAAGACTGTCTGCACTGAAGTTGTTTTGTGCTCTTTCAAACCCCAAAGGGGCACCTTGTTCTGYTGATTGCTTTTTTTGGTTTTTTTTTTGCCTAGGCCTTGGGGCAGGTTARTGAGCTGTGGCTGAGAGCAGCATCATTCAGGTGATGGAACACTGCCTGGGAAAAGTGTTTAGGGAAAACACCCGAGAGAGCCTCACGTTATTGTAGCATAATTCATCCAAGTAATTCTTGCATCAGTGTTTCTATGAGGACATCTCCTAGTAGGCCTTGTCACTGAGGAATGAACAAGAATGARCATCCCCAGGAGGAGCACAGAGGCTGCAGGGCATGGGGCAGCAGGGAGCAGGCAGGGAAGGAGAACAAAAGGAGGGGAATACAGCTGTGGGAACGAAATGCATGCCAGCATTGGGCAGGGTGATAGGGACCCATCAAGCCATGCTCAGTATAGTGTGTGTTTGGGTTAACCTCTCCCTGAAAAATCAAGGAATTGCTGTTTCATTTGCACCAACTCGTGCCTTTGATGTCAGAAGAATGTATACATAAGCCCCGTTTTGACCTGAGTGTTAACAGACACTGCATTCCAAGGAGGAATGCAGGGATAAGATCAGGCCCAGTGTTGCTTAGTAACCCCTAATCAAGAGCCCAGACACAAATCAGAAAYCCTTCTGCCTGTCTTCTGCCTTACATGATACTAAGTGAAGAGACATTTTTTGGTAATAAAATGTATCCRTTCCTCAGAATTTTTTATCCAGGGTTTTGCAGTAATGGTGCTCACAGCACTTTGCAAGAATGCCGGAATGATTAATCCAATTCATGAAGAATTTGCTTATTACACATTCCTTGATTAGAGAGGGAGGGATGAAGGAATTCTCATATCACCAGTTTTAAGAGAGACAAAGACAACTCTGACTTTTACTCACAAGGGGAGCGATTCTGCCTCTCATTCCCATCTAGGGTTCTCCTAATCTGTTTCTCATACCTGTTTGCTGTATCTGTTCTGGGATGAGWGTCACTTGGCCTGGTAGAGTTCAACTATACACCCAGTCTCACTGTTTTTATCCAAAATTAATGTGGGGGCTTTTTTTTTTTTCTTCATTTAAAGGTTCTGACTTGTCTGTGAAGAGGGTATGAAGAACACTTTGTGAATCTTGTAGTAGTGGGAATTTCTAGAGTAGTAAATTAAGTGTAAGAATTTTGTAATAGAAAATTGCAAAATTCAGTCTTGGTCACCTAGAGGAAGATGCCTTATTTCTGATCTGCAGGTAAGTGCAGCAATAGAGAWCAAGAGCCTCTCTTTCTATTACAACAGTGCCAGGACCTTGTGTCTGTGACAGACAAAATTTTGAAGCCCTCAGATAAGGATTATTCTACCTAATCCCTGCCTAACCAACTTCTGTACAGAACAGGACAAGAAAAAAATGCCAAAAAATGAACTACAGTGACCCCAAACCTCTCATGCTGCAGCTGTGCTGGATTTCAGCTCAGTTGTATGCAATAGATCTGTGCTCTACAGCTTTCCCATCATCCAACCCTGCTCAATAGGTAGCCAAGGAAAATGATTTACAGCAGTGGGCAGCCCTTACAGGAGAAAAAAGAGTGACACAGGCTTTATTTCATAATATTATGTCTCAATCTCTTTATCTTTTTTGGAATATATGTGTTAGTAAGACGTGGGGACAGAAAGAAAGATTTGGGGTTTATTCTTACCTTTCAGACAATCTTTCAAAATAAGTATGTAAATAAATACATATGTCAGCTGCACATAATGAGGAATTCCCACTAACAACCAACTAGATGAAGAATTCCACTAACTTATCTAGGAGATACATTGCCTGAATGYTTAAGAAAGTTTAAACCTTAGAAGACACCCCATCTAAACAAGAAAGAAAACAAAATGAAACATGAACTTGTATTGATTAAAACTATTTTTGCTGTCAATAGATCCTGAGCTATGAAACTCAGGATTTATGTCTTATCAATGGATTATAAAAACAGGCCAGGAAGGATTTTTGAGAGGGTCTGTTGCCCTCCTGCTGGCCAAAGCAGGATCAACTCTGTCACAACCATTTGTGTAACCTTATGGGAGAACAAATGGGGGGCAGAACAAAGAGCACAATGGAGCTCAATGATATCCTGGCCTCGGTGGGATACAGGCCATGGGATAAGCAACCACAGATATGAGAAGAACTGGGAAAGTACAGCATATGCAGATGTCAAGGTTTTGAAAACAATGTAGTTTTGTAAGGCTGCCGGGTCATGCAAACAATAGGCTGATTCTCCAAACAGTAAGAAATTCTTGCTCAAGGATGTGGCTGCTTAGTGCTGTAACTGCTTAGAGCTGCAGCAGCATATAAAACTGAACTGAGAGGAAAATGAATGACTTCAATGACTTCAGCTCCAATTTCGACTTCAACTCAGATTTTGACTTCTTTTTGCTTTGACTTCTTGCTTGGGCTACTTTTTGCACCCCTCCGTTGAAGTCCCATCTCTCAGTCGTGTGACATAACCTATTTTTCCCAGGCTGAACACTGGATTTTTTGGCAGCCCTTCAGTACATCCCAGCACATCTCCTTGCTTTCCATGGAGAAATTTTTCTATTTCTCAACTTGCAGTTCAAGCCTGTTACTGAGTCCATGCAGAAGAAACTACTAATTTCCTCCTTTGCAGTAGTGTTTCTCCTCACATGTCTCCTCTCTGGGCCTGAATCTTCCAGCCTTTCTGTTCTTGGCCTCATTTCATCCAGCTGGTGTCATCCATTTCTTTCTCCTCTGGGGTCTCCATGTGCTTGTGAGAGCTTGTGCGTCTCCAATGCAGCAATGCCCAACCAGGCAGCCAACTCTGCTGGCAATTACCTCTACATATTTTAGTACCCTGCTGTGTACCTTTGAAGGGACAATACACTTGTAGTGTGTGCAAAAGCAGTAAAGTTTTCTCCTTTCACTCAAGATCCATGTGAAACTAAAAGTCCAGCTCTCCTGGAACTTCTGCAGGCACAAGCGCAGGCAGATCCTGACAGGCATTTAGCAAACTGGATAAAACAACAAGCAGGTTTTAACCACACAATTTCCTTTCCTGTTTAAAGATCTGGGTTTTTGGCTTGGTTTCAGTGTTACAACATGGCCTTGCTCATGTCCTTTGTAAAACTAGTCTGGCTTTTGGTGGGATCTTAAAACACACAGTCTTTGCCTAAAGAATACCATGCAGAGGGCTGATCTCCATTGCATTCACACAGAATGAGAGGTTAACCTAGTTAACCTGAAACAGCCACATCCATGCACTGCCTGACTGGAGGCACCTGGAACCTGCACGCCATCCCAAAGGTCCTGCAAGGTTTCGTTTTTGGTCAGATCCAGCAGCACTTCTGTTGTGACAGGGCTGAATATCGAGGCTGAACAGCTCATGCCCACATCCCTAAAAGGGCGGGGAGAAACGAARCGAAGTGAAGCGGGGTTAGGACCAGGCTGGTTCCAGAGGCACGTCTTCAGGCGGAGCAGGGAAGGGCAGCGATGGGCACTCTGTGCCGCGGGGAAACGCTGACCTCCGCYGGTGCCTTTCCCAATTACACCCGGCATTGCCACACTCCTGCCTAGAGTTGCATCAACCGTTTTGTCAGGGTTGGGATTCCCAATTCTCTCCCGAAGTTTGACTTGAAACTCCGGGAGAGCCCGGGATTCAACAGAGCAGCGATTGACTTACCCTTAGACACTCTTAGGTTTGCCACATGCCTTTGGCTTGCTTTCACCAAAGCAGCCTTGGGAAAAAAATACTAACCACAAACTATTACAATCCTGAACCCAAAGCCACCTTTGCCTTTAATAAACAGCTCCTTTGCCTTTAATCACTACATTAATAGTAAAAAAGTTCCATGATATTAATGGAAAAAAAAAATCATGGCCACATCAAACAAGTGTTTGGACAATGCTGTCARGTATGTGGTATGATCCTTGGGGCTGTCCTGTGCAGGCTGAGGAGCTGGACTGATGATCCTTGTGGGCCCCTTCCAGCTCAGCATATTCTGTAATTATATGATCTTATGCCTTACTCATTAGGCAGAAAACATATTTGTATTTCATATGAAATTTGTATTTCTTAATAGCTGCATATAAGAAATACACCTTTCTGCACTATGGTGATTCAGGCTGAGGAGTGCAATGCTTTATCCCTGAGGATTTCAGAGCACTGTATGAACATATAAAACCATTATGCAAAGCTCTCTTCTACCTTCCCCACAACCTTGCTCAGGCTGAGCCCCTTTATCAGCACCCATGTTCAAGATGGGCAAAAAAGGTGCTTGTTGCTTTCACTGCTACCACTTACCCAGGAGAAGCCACAGACTGCTGTGACTGTGATTRGTGTAAAATGGGAGGCCCTCAGGTAGCAGCTTGCCCCATTACCCTCACATGAACTCCTGAACTATGTGGGATTTACTGTCACATCAGCAACAGAACAAGCCAAGCAATACTGCTTCTCCTCCTGTGCTCCCCTTTGCCAGCCCTTGGTGGCCAGAGAAAAGTGGAACTGAGCCATCTCATGATGTAGAAGCCAAAAAAGGCTTCTGTGGAACACTGGAATCATGGCACTCTCTCCTCACATTCTGACATTCCTCAAGCAGAGCAGCATTTCTTTCTGCATTGACTGTCACAGTAAAGCTGGCAAAGTGAGTAAAAAAGGAAAAGGAAATAGATCACCTGCATAAAATCCATAGCAACCAAACATCTATTAAGACTTCATTTACACAAGTGAGCATTGTCTATTCCTATCATCCACACACACTCCCATTCTCCTGAGGTGTACTCGRTTGCTTTACAGGAGTTAACTGTCTGTTCTCTGCTTGATCAGGTATTCCCACATTTTTGTAAGTGCCCCACTGATCCTCTGTTACAGGGGATCTGCACAAGATAGTTCTGTGAGTAGCAAGGCACAGAAAATCTCCCCTCTTCCATTTTTCTCCCCATGTTTAATGGATCTTCTATATTTTCTGTACTGGTTTCCTCTTCTTATCCCATACAGCCGATGCTGCAGTGTTCCCAGGTTCTCTTTTTTTCCCTCCTGTTAACCATCCCTATACTCCATTTTCTCCTAAGTCAACTAAGACATGTAGCTCCCTTCTGTATTGCCTGAGGCCTCCTGCCACACCCATCCCAGCTTTCATACACCTTTTGTATCTKTCTTGTAATGTTCATATTCTGAGTGTTTTACATGACAGCTAGGCAAGATACCTCATATACTGTGTCTGATTCAAAGTCTAGGCATGCTACTCTCTCAGCAGCCTGACATGTCTACCAGAAAGARGAACAGCTTTGCCTCTCTGAGCAATGAAGCAGTATCTGCTCACCACTTTCCAGGAAACCTGTGGGACACAAGATTTTTTTAGATGTAACTCCATCTCTGACATTTGTCTGTTAGGGCTTAAAGAGTTTGAAAGGTGATGACAGTGAGGCTGCACAAGCCTTGTCTCTGTGTGGAATCTGACTGGAAACCAAAGGCTGTTCTGCAGCARCAGACAGCAGTGATTGTGGGTGCCTCAAATCACAGCTGGTTTAAGGCAGGCTCTGTAGCTGTCACTGCTGCTGGCAGCTGCTGCTCCCTAGGTGTGGATATTCTACTGCAGCAAAGCCTGAAATTATGAGGCTACTGGGAAGTTCTGCCTTGCAAACCCTACTAAGAACAGAGTGGGACTCTTAACTAAAAAAAAAGTGGCTAGGAATTAGTCCACAATGCTCAAAGAGCCTCMGGAAACTTGGTGTGCCCCTTCCCAGCAGGGATAACCCACACATGACAGATCATTCCCCAACCTGGAGAATGGGATCTGCCTTCTCCCCAAGACCTGGGGAAAGGGATTTTCCCTCTGCCYTGCAGAAGGGTAGAGCTGATTCCTCTCTCTTGAGAATCCACATGATGYGAGAGCCTGAATTCTCAAAGGATAAGCACTGCTGACATACAATTTAACCATGGGTTCAGAAAGACCAAAGTTGTGTTTAAAAAAGAAATCCCAAGTCATTTAAGAACTCTTGAGAAAATTTTCTTTATGCCTAGTTCTGTCTTGCTTAAATGCAGSTAGTCTTGGAAAACAATTTAGTTGTGTTGAGAGCTTTTATTTTTTTCTCCTATATTTTAATATATTCTTTACAATCAATTTTATTTAATAGTAAATTATTTTATCTTTAATCTTACATGCTTAATTTKCTGAATCTTCTAAATTGTTATCACTAAGGATGCAAGAAGGAAAATTGCTGCAGCTGTACATTTTGCCTCCGCATAGAAATGTGCAACCAGAGTTAACCCAGCTTTGCCTTACAGTCACAGAGAGAACTAAGCATTTKTACCATAGGACACATTTCAGTGGGGGACTTTTTCAATGACCAGCTCTCTGAGCTCTATCATTTTTCCAAGCTCAGACATAGCATTCTTTGACAACTGGCAAGATGTGATATATTTATCTCGTGTTAGYTCCTGATGTGTTTCTGAGCTGGCCTCTCTCCTGCCCTGATGAATTCAGGTTGTGTCTGAAGTCAGATACCACCTCCTGATCTGCAGGTAACCAGAAGAGTCAYAGTGCTCTTGCTTTTGATGTGTTTCTTCTCTCAAATAGTTGAGTTCTAAGTTTCTAAGCTCTCTCAAAGATGATAAGTAGGAAAAACTATCAAACAATAATGCTGAGAGCAGCAGGACCAATGCATCCTGGTTTTCTGTGGATTAATGTTGCAAGGTGTGGATTCTCTGCTGTGTCATTAGGCAGTAACAGGCATGTCAGCTTTTCCTGAGCTGTAGACTACTGCAGCCTCTTTCTGTATCAGACCATCTATCTCCACAAAACATGCCTGAAATGATTCACATTGACATCTCTGACCAATTACCTGAATTGGTCAGAGGATGGAAGAGACAGACAGGTGTTGATAAATAGACACACATAAGCACACAGCCCTATCACTTAATCCTGATTTGCTTAGACAATCAAGCCAAAAGATGCAAGGGCTGAGTTACATCAAAGGCACAAACCATTTGGCTGTGATTATCAAAGTCAGTTGCATACACATAATTTTTTGTGATCTTGCCTGCATGAGGAGTTTGCACTTGCCTGGCTCTAGTTCAAATACTGCAGATCCCAAGCTGAAATTWTCCACTGAGCATAGAATCACTTTTAATTTAAATTGAGGCAGCTTTATGGAGTTATGAACTCTGAGACACTGCCCAAGGATGCAACGACTGCTGTTCCCAAGGTGGGCAGGCAACCTGCTCTCTCTTGAAGGCAGGGCGGCTACAATCTCATCACCAGTATCTGTTCTTACAGTACATGAACCAGGCGGGCTCAGRTGTGTCTCTCTGGGAAAAGCAGAAGCGAGCCTGTAGGCAGAGGTGTGATGRGAGCAGTTAGTGGCCTCAAGAAAAGCCAAAACTTTCTGTAGCCAAATGCCTTTCCAGCTTCGRACCAAAAGCACCAAAGCCTCAGAGTTAAATTCAAGTCAGATTACAGCCCGGGACGGCAGCAGAGCCTTCCCGCCGTCAGCAGCAGCGGCGAGCGGCGGGGAGGAGCGGAGGCACGGGCAGCGCCGCAGCCTCCCGGGCGGGCTCGCAGCGCGCCCCGGCGGCCGAGGGAAGCAATGGGAGCCTCGGTGCCGAGCGGCGGAGGGGATGGATGGCCGGGATGGGCATGGAGTGAGTGCCGGGATGGCCGGGATGGGCATGGAGTGAGTGCCGGGATGGGGATGCAGTGCCGGGATGGCCGGGATGGGGATGGCGTGCCAGAGGATGGTGTGGGTGAGGATGGAGTGCCGGAATGGCCGGGATGGGGACGGAGTGCCGGGATGGAGTGCCGGAGGATAGAGTGTGCCGGGGTCGATGTGCCGGGAGCTGTCCCGCCGTGGGGCGGCGTGGTGCCGGTGTGAGGAGCCGTGGCGGGGAGCGGGGGCGGGGGATGGAGTGTGCCGGGGGCCATGTGCATGGATGGATGGAGGGATAGAGGCGGGGGATGGAGTGCCGGGAGCGGGGGATGGAGTGCCGGGGGCGGTGTGGATGGATGGATGGATGGATGGATGGATGGATGGATGGATGGATGGATGGATGGATGGATGGATGGAGGCGGGCGCCGGGGAACGAGCCGCAGAGGACAAGCGGAGGAGCAGCCGTGGAGTGCCAGGAATGATCTGCAGTGCCGGCGGGCTCCGTGCGCTGCTCGGCGCTGGATGCAGGGCCGGAGAAGCAGCCGGGGACGCGGCAGGGCCCGGTTCAGGCGGTGCGGGTCCGACRGGCCGAGAGAGGCGGCACTGCCAGCATCCCCTCGCCTCCGTGCTGCCTCTTAATCCTTGGGGAACAGCACATCCACATCGCGCCCCTCGGCATCCCTCTTCGGCATCCTTAAAGGATATTTCACAGAATCATTTGGGTTGAGAAACACCTCTGGGATCACCGAATCCAACCTTCGGCCGAGCACCCCTTGTCAAACAGACCGCGACATCGAGTGCCRCGCTCAGTCATTTCTTGCTCACCTCCAGGGATGGTGACTGCACCGCCTCCCTGGGCAGCCCGTCCCCATGTTYAACAACTGCTTGTGCAGAAATCCGTCATGATATCCAACCCCACCCTTCCCTGGTGCACCCTGAGGCCATGTCCTCCTGTCCTGTCACCACTTGCCTGGGATCTTAGGCTGACCCCCACCTGGCTACAATCAAACAGGAAGATGAGGAATTATTGACTGGCATAAGGGCAGCTCTTGGTTGCTGCCCCCAGTTCACGCATTGCCCTYACCAATGTCAGACATTTTTGTCACTTTCTAAGGGAGCAAATTTTAATCCAGCACACTTAAAGAACACAAAACKTTGCCCCCAAATGCATCTATATTCCTGCATAATTTCTGTGCCCAAAGAGCTCCAAGTACAGAGAATATACAAAAAGAGGGGAATTAATAGGGCTGGGGAAAGGTCATTAAAGTAAAACAGAGGCAGAAAAGAACAGAAAGAAAATGCTTATTAAAATCATAGCCTTACATCTGAAACCTATAAAACATAGTCAATATTAAAAAATATTTCTTGAAATAGACGGGAAAATTACCGTTTCTGAACACAAATTTCATTTACATAAAAACCAATGGAATAATTTGGTAAACAAAAATGTTTCCTTTCCCTCTTCTTACACTAGATTATTTGAATGGGTACTTTAAAATATTTAAATTAATGTGAATTCATTCAAGTAGAGGAAGCTCCCCCAATAAGAGCTGAACTGAAGCTATTTTTGTTCCTGAAGTGACATATTTGAGGTTCTACCAGTCATACAAGTCTCTGCAGTGRCACATTCACTGTTATACCATTGGGCTTCAACTTGGAAAAAGATGTTCTGTGTGATGCAAAGGCAATAAGATCAATGGCAGAAAAGCCAAAACTAAGGCACAGAACAGATTAGATTGATGAAATCAAAATCCAACTTGACTCCATCAGTATTGAACAGAACACAGATGGAAGGCAGGCAGGATGCTRCTCCAGAGGCAATCTATACAGTGTGCTACATGTCCTAATAATGCAAGAGCTTTTCACCAAAATCTAGTGGCATTTCCTCATAGATTTATCCTGTTTAATATTTTACCATTCACTAGTCCATTACCTGTTGCTGTCTTTGGTTCAGACACTCTAAACCTCTGGACTGAAGCAGCCCACCAGACCTTGGCTCTGCTGGCTCCACTTTGCTGACTTTTTGTGCCAGGCTTTCCTTTACTTCAGCCATTGCTCTGACTCCTGAGTTAGATCAGATGGCTCTGGGGACATTCTTCAACGTTCATATTGATGTTCTCTGCAGCTTTTCATGGTCCYAATCTATCATCAACTAATTACTGGAATTAACCTTTTGTATTCAGTACCTTCCACCCAACAAAATCCCTGACACTGCAGCAACATCCCCTGACTGCAGGAACGTGTCATGAATGCTGATATTAATGAATGTGTGTTATGGCAAGGGCAGGGAGCTCTCTGTTATTCAAATTGTCCAGCATGACCTGTTATATGAGTTTGCACCSAGGCACTTGAGTGCAAAGGTTTTCATTTGGGGAAGTTCAGAGTGAGAGTGGAAAATTATTTGAAGCAAGAAATTTATTTTTTTATCTAGTGTTTTCAGTTTTTTCACACTAGTTGTGTTTTTCCTGTTTTTTTGTCTGACATCTTGAAATCCAACCTGCAGAAACAAAAGAGCACATGGCAGCAGAATAAAGTTGGTGAAAGTTGAACTTTATATATATAGTTATATAAASTTATATATAACTTTATATATATAAATATATATATAGCTTTAGAAGTTATATAAATTATGTATAAAGTTATATATAAGTATAATGTTAGCTATCTAGGTATGACTGTAATGCTAGGTATCTAGGTTAAACATCTAGGTATAATGTTTAACATAATGGTAAATACTCCACGAAATAAAGCCTTTATGGGCATCAAAAATGGGWGGAAACTTTCAGCTCTCAGTGACTGAGCTGACCATGTGTAAAGTGGATATCAGCCCCCCTGTCTGTCTGCTCAGAGAGGSCTTGTGAAAAAGGAATTAAAATCATTGTGAACACTAACAGATGGAAGAGCTAGTGCATTGAAACAAGACCCTAGGTTAATTAATAAATTAAATTAATAAAACCAAACGTTGCTTTTGATTTAGGAGAGGGTTTGAAAAGAGTGCACAATGCAGATACTATCTTGTAAACTTAGTAAGAAAACACAAAACCTCAAAGAGCAGTGAATTTAGCCAATTCCAGGCAGTCTGTGAACTGAACAAGGAAGGCCAGGTTCTAAAACAAACAAATCCCCAGTGATTGAACAAATGGACATAATGCAGCTTTCCTGGTATCAAAATCTGGTAGATAATTTTTCARAGGAAGTCTCCCATGTCACCTGCAAATACACATTTCGTGTGTGCAGTGTTTTGGTATATTTTYTCCTTCACACACACAGAAGTTACCACTTTTCTTGACTTACTCTCTAATACCTATAGACATAAACATCTGCTGTTGGTGATAGTCCTCTACCACRTTAAATTTTACATTATTTCAGTGGTTTTTCTCCACACCTTTGTTTTAAGGAGCTTTGCACCAAAGTGCTGACTAAATTGCAGGTAACAGATTAAAACTATCAGTGAGCAATGGCAAGACAAGTCTTATCAGTTATTAGAACAATAATAAAACTGAGCATGATTTAGGGTTCTTTATCAGTCAATGATCAACTACAAACACACTACTTATTACGTTTAATGTAATAACTACAAAAAAAAGTTCCAACTCACATCTAAGATCAGTAGTATAGAAGTCAATAGAAGGAAAATAAGAGATCAACAAAGGTGATTTTTGGTGTTATTAAATTGAAACCTTTGTGCAACAGAATAAAAACAAACTAAAATTTTATTTAACTTATAATTTTGCTTTAGGAGCAAAGTTGTCTTTTTCAAAAACTTTTGAAATCCTTAGATTTGACACCTTTTATAACCCAACTGTCTAGCCATACTGTAAGACCTTTGTGAGGTATTTTATCTATATCATTGTTAATAAYCTTCCAGGATCCTGCTAAACTCTACATCTCAGTAGCATCCCACCAACTAAAGCATTTAAGCTGGAATTTTTAATGTAGTTCAATGCAAAACCTGAATGTAGACATACAAACTGTACTGCTAATATGCACTAATTGAAGAAGGAWTTTTGTATCTTTCCCTATGTTTTATTGAAATTAATTCATATGCATATTTAAGAATAATTTAAAATAAATAAATATAATAAGAATTTAAAAATTAAAAATAATGACAATTCAAAATKTTGCAGTCAAAATATTTTACAGATATTCTCAGTGTTTCTGCTGTCTGGTATTCATTACTCATTCTACAGGCCTCCCTCAGAATGAATTAATTAATAGTTTGTGGATCTTCATTTGCTTGTGTCGTTTTACTTTTGAACAAATAAATACACATAGGAGGGCAATTATTTCTCTTCTGTGCTTTGTAACTTATTTGCTCAGTTCATGTTATAAAAATTTTTTGGTTACACTTGTGAAAACTCTATAAAAACAAAAGTGGTAACATTTCTTACATCTGCCTGCCAAAGAAGCAACCAGTCCCATAGGGAATGTTCAAATCTGCTTTCAAGTCTCATTCTTCAGTTTAAGAAGAAATGGAGAGAGAGATTCAAATTTGCCTCCAGAAATTATTTTACAAAGCCATTTCTTCTGTGCATAGCCTTGGGACATTATTTAAAGCTTTTTTTCAATACACGGGTGCTGAGCAGTGGTACTGGCAGCAGCTTGGAAGAATTTATCTGAGCTGGCAGAAATACAGTGAAGTTGGTAAAATCTGGAGATTTGGTTTTTTACTCTCAATTACAGGATTGGTTTAAGAGTTGTGAATCCAGTAATTTATTCCTCTGGTCAGAARGCAGCTCAAGAAATACACAGTAGTAGTCACAGTCAAGAGTAAGATTCAGAACTAACTTACTCTGATCAGCCTCTAACACAAGCTTTTGGTCTTTAGACTGTCTCATCATTGAGATGATATTCATATTTTYCATTCAGTCCATGGTCAGTACTGCTGGAAAAGTTCTGCATTCCTGAAATTTGGGCTGGTTTCACATKGTTTCCAGCCAAGGCAGATTTCAAGGCAGTAGAAGTTAGGACACCTCATGTAGCCCCTCTRGGAGACTGTTCACCATCTCACCTTGGTTTCTTTTTTCTACTTTCTGCAGGAGAGAATTGAGCTCATGCCTTCTTCCTCTTACTCAACCTCCTGCAAAACAAAGCCCTGTGCTCTTATGTGAGCCCTCTGCTCCTGTCCTGTCTTTTCCTTGAGCTGCACTTTGTGTCAAGTGAGCCTCCTGCTGCWCTCTGCTCCCTCAAAGCATGGAGACAGGTATCAGACACAGGGARAAATCTCGTGTCAAAAAGGAGCAGAAAGGACTGGGCTTTTCTGCTCTGGAAAGGTAAAAAAGAGAATGAGTGAGAGAAATGAACACAAAACAATGCCTGGAGTAGAAAGAGAGCATAGATTGTGAGAGAGTCCATCTGTTTGAGGATATTCAATGATGCAGTGAGACACTGACTGATATAATTATCACTTAATGAAAATAGAAGGCATAAATGCAAAATTAAGAAAGAAAGTGGTTTTCCCAGTATCTGGCTGTTAAACATACTGACAATGGAAGCCAATTCTGAAAGCCATTTAGAAGGACGTGAAAGGACTGACCATTTTCAGCAACAACAAAGATATTCAGAGTTACTGAATGCAGACAAATTATTTTAAGGGTTTAAAAA
Source organism: Alauda arvensis (assembly GCA_902810485.1). Lineage (NCBI taxonomy): Eukaryota > Metazoa > Chordata > Aves > Passeriformes > Alaudidae > Alauda > Alauda arvensis. The sequence continues at coordinate 1,510,338 of CADDXX010000165.1, read as the reverse complement.
TCCTTTTACTATGCCCTGACTATTAGGGAAGGCATGAAATGACCTCTGTCAACTGTGTGGTTTTTGCACCTTCTTCTGACATGTCTGGTACTATTTGCTATTGTAGACAGACTACCAGACCAGATGGATCACAAATCTGATCCAATATGGTAACTCCTTATGTTCTTAAGTGAAAATTTTACCAAAAGCATATCGGGAAAGCTTTTGGAAAATCTCAGAAAACTGACACAAAAAATATCTAAGAAATTGCCACCTTCTGTCTGCTAAAAATTGTCAAAGAGTAATCATTTTATTGCTGTCTAATCCAGCATGCTCCTGCTTTTCAGGGCAAATACAGTCTTGAAATGGAACACTTCCTGAACTCTTGCATTTTTTTAGGAGTTAGCTCCATCTGTCTTTGAATAAGCCAGCTCTGCTTTGTGTTCTGCATGTTAGGTTCTTTCTCCAAATGATTTCCTTGATCACTTTCTGAAGCCTGGACAAAGTGTTTTTAAGGTAGTTATAATTCAATGCTTAAACAACATATATGAAGAAATTTTTGACCTTTCAGTATCACTGGTGATTAATAGACTAACACAAAAAAAAAAAAAAAAACAAAAAACACAAACAAACAAAAAGTCCAGAAAAAAAAAAAAAAAAACCAAAAAACACAAACAAACAAAAAGTCCAGAAACCCAGAAAAAGAATGCTTATTTCCTCCTGCTTATCTGAAACAGGAGGAAAACAGGTATATTTTCCAAGATGTATTTCCATTTTCCTTATCACATCTCTCTTTTCAAGATGGTAGCATTGATCAAATAACATTTCTCCAGGTGAAACTGTAAGTCTCCCTTCAACCTCCAATTGCCCTGAGGCCTGTGACACCCTCCTCTAAGGTATATTCCTTCATCCTGCTTGGATGGTACTGGATTATTGCACCCCTGTAGGAGTGGTGAGTGTGCTACACGTGGGCAAGACCTGGCTTATCCATTTCACATGGCTGCATTTATGTATCTTTACCAATACACYTTAAGAATTGTGCCATGTCCTGTCTGTGATTTAATGTACAGGCTGCAGCCCCATTCTACAGTCTGATAAAGGGACTGCACCCTGAATTGCTTTCTCCTGGTTATATATCACACCCTTACCCTTTGTTAAGGTCTTGCAGTTTTGCTTCTCTGGATACAGAGGTAYTAAACATCTCAAATGCCCTTTGTGAAAGAAAGAACATGATTTAGAATAATTGCTAAGAGGGAAAGCTCTTGGATAATGAGACATATGGATCTTGCCATTTAAGCATAAATCCTAAATAGAAAGCTTGTGTTGTTTTCCTGTTTGATCTTGCCTTCTGTTAAAAAAAAATCAATGTATTGATTGAGAAAAATATAATAACCCAACATACCAGAGCTTGCCTTTGTGAGCCAGGTTATAGATAGGGCTGATAAAGTAATGACATCTCTGAATGGCTAAGTTAGTGCACAGCAATTCTAAATAAAGYAGAGCTACAGACTTAGGTGTTAAAAACTGAAAAGGGGTTTGGGAGCAGACCTACAAGGTGGATGGTGCCTGGCAGACCCACTAACAGCAGTCACAGCTGACTGGGGAGGGAGCAGTCAGATGCTGAAATGGTGAGTCAAGATCATACATCAGGGAAGGCCAGTTGTGCAGAGCTAAGGATCTGGGATAAAGGATCCTGAAGAAATTGAGCAACTGGAGGACAAGACACTACTTTGTGCCCCATGTGAGGCTGGATGGCTGGGAGCAGGAGCTGTGCAGGGACTGCAGGAGGCAGGAGCTGGGCGGAAGAGCCTGAGGATGGTGRTAGAACCAGAGTAAGAAATAGGTGGCTGGGGCTGAGTGATGAGRAGATGGGACCAGGATAAATGTCAGAAATTGGAGGCTGGCAACAGAGAAGCACAGTACAGGAGAGATCACTCCAAGCAGGGCAGAGCAGGTCATTGGGCTGCTTCAGCCAGCTGAGAAACACTCAGAAGTGTACCTTTGCTGGTTGCACTTTTCAGGGTCTGATGCTCATCAACTGGCCAGCTGCAAAGCTGTTGCAGTGTGAGGATGCTGCAAAAATGACATTTCTATTTCTTGTGGACAATAAGATAAAGTAAGTACTTGGATTTRCCAAGGGGAGATATAAATGGAAATGTCTAGAGAATACTGGAAAAGCAAGATACCCTGAGTAGTTATTTACCTTGAAAAGCCCCCAAAAGATGTAAGTTACTAGAACAATTTATCTCTATCTGACAACAAAGATTCTGTTTATCAATCTATGCATATTAATGCACATGACATGATAGTTCAAAGAGCAGAGGAATGGTACAGAAATCAGGGGGACCACAAATTAATTCATCTGCACGGGAATTAAAAGTGAGAAAATAAACTGAAAAAGTAATTATCCATGACAGATGTGAAATATAGAAGATTAAGGAGTGAATTTAACAGTGAACGAGGGATTACAGGCAGCTGCAGTTAACAGGGTCTTGCCACTGAAGGGCAGTAATGAAACTCATTTGAATTGCCAGCTGGTGTGAGCTGCCACCACCTGAGCTGTTTCCTTTAGTAGCACCAATCTATATTATCTAAGAAAYCTATCCCTAACTAAGAACATAAAGGAAGATAAAGCACTAGGTGACACGAGTTTATCTCAGCAGAGGTCAAGAAGGTCATGTGTGTACCTGTTCCCAGCACATCTCCTGTTGTGTAAGAGGCTGAAGTCTGCAGTCAGCAGTCACAAGAGGAAAGCAAGCAGGGAGTCAGGAAAGGCCCACTCAGCCATAAGGCAAGAAAATCCCAAGGGCTGGGTTGGTTTGGAGGTGGGATCATGTGTGGGAAGGGATGGCTGGGCAGAGGAAGACATCACACTCTGAGCTGACCCAGCCAAACCAGCTCCAGCAGGGATGTGGCTGTGACTGTGGCATGGCACTCTTGCTGGCTAATCCTGCTGCAAGGAGGACACCTTTGGCCTGTTTAGGAGCACCACAAAACCATGGCTATGCTTCTGTGGGCTGAGCCCAGCCAYGGAATATCTTCACCAGCTACAGCATTGTCCAACAAGCAGGCATTTAATGGCGTCTTCATTTGCTGGGGGAGACAGCTTTTGCATGCAGTTTTTCATCACCAAAAGTTATTTCACCATAATGGAAAATGAAGAGCAAGAAAACTCTGCAGGAGAGGGATAGCTGATGTTTCTCCTGCCCTTCCTGTCATACCSGAACACCAGCCCTGTGACTGCACCCTGCCAGGGCCATTTTGCTCTTCTGGGCAGAATCTTCTSTGTGTGTGTGTTTCATTTGCTATAAATATGCTTTCCTGCCTGTTTAGGGGCCTCTTGCTGTGCCCCAGGATCAGTGTGGCCATGAGGATCAAGGTGTAACAGGAGCCATGGCATGCCTGGCAGGGCTGATGGGGAAGCAGGACATGTGAAGTGGTCTCAAAGMTCTGGTCTGCTTTTTGAAGCATTGGAAGTGGGAATTGGGGTGCCCAGGTGGAGTCACCATCCCYGGAATTGTTCAAGAAAYAACTCAATGTGACAGTAAGTGCTATGGTTTATTTGATATGGTGGTGTTCAGTCAAAGGTTGGGCTCCATGGTCTTGGAAGTATTTCCAAACTKGAATGATTTTATGGTTCTGTGATGRTGTAGAACTACGGAGACACTGGGATGCCTCGTCCTCAGCGAGCTGCAGACTCCCTCCAGGGGTGGTCTAGCAGGAYGACACAGCTCTGCTGTATTCAGAAGCACTCATTTAATCTCCCTTTGGCTTTTCTTTATGYTTTTACTGCTGACTGGAATGTGGTGATCAGGTGCAAATACCATACATCAGCTGATCTCCAACTGTGCAYGTTATTGGAAAAAGATAATCCAATGATAAAATTATAATACTCATAATAAAAATTAAATTTTAAAAAGTAATTATCTATAATGAATTAAACAAGGGATTTAATAGTGATAAAATAAGTTAAATTGTGCTAAACAAATGTGCAAAATAAAAGAAATTAAAGAATAATTAAATAGCTTATCTATTCTATTGTGCAGGGTGGTTGGATTTTACCAGCATAAACTGAGATGTACAAAACAAGATAATGAAGGGGAAGCTTTGTCCTTGTCGTCCCCACACTCCAAAACCAATTGTTCATTCCTGTGAAAACTTCCCATMATGGCACAGTTGAGGTTCACAGGCACTGAGAAAAACAGGATGAAAATAAYGGTGCAGGGACACTGGAGAGGAAATATTGCAGGGGCTTGGGGAAGCAGTGTCTCAGCATCTTCAGAGCGAGCTGCAACAATGCAAAGTGCAGCTGAGTTGTACCAATGCCACCTGCTGAGCTAAGGGACAGCTCAAATACCAGAGTTTTGGGATGGGGAGGGATGGAGTGATCACACTTCTCATGGTTCTGGTGAGGAGTCCTAGTGGAAACCATGGCTGCACACACCACAGCATTGAAAGAGGCTGAGATCCCAAGGGGCTTGGAGGAGGAATACAGACCAGGGGGCTCAGGAGAGAAAACTTCCCCACACCAGAGGTGAGGGAAGAACACATTCCAGGAGGATGATACATGTTACATCTACAGAAAGAAAGAAGGAAGAAGGACAATTTGGGGACCTACGAACACATCCGCTTCAGCTGATAGGAAAATGATGAAACCTGCCTTTTTGAAGCTGTCTCTGGGCAAAAYGAGTGAAAACAAGACCAGCAAGAATGGTCAATATGGATTCATTAAGGTTAAATGATGCTTGACCAATCTGCTTGGCCTCAGTGCTAAAATAGATGAATCATTGCAGAGGGTAAGACAATGTTTTCTGTACAGACTTTAGCAGGGCTTGTGTCTGGTTTCCCATACTAATCCTGTGCTGTGAATAGCACTGCCCTGGCTGGCTGCCCAGCTGGAGAAAGGAGCTCTGGCTGGCAGGACAGGCTGGGTGTTCCAGCTGGCTGGCCAGGGTGAGCTGTGTGCCTGCATAATCTGGCTGTCTGGGACAAGGGTGACTGACTGGCTGGGCAGGCTGCATCTTTTGCTGGTAGGCTCTGGCTGASCAGCTGAAGAAACAGGCTCTGGCTGGCTGGGGAAAAGGGCTTTGGCAGTGCAGGGAAGAGAGACTGGTGAGCCAGACAGGGCTGAGTGCCTCTGGATCTCACAGAGCACCTGGGGAACATGGYTCTGGCTGGCTGTTGGAGTCTCTGGCTGGGGCTGGCAGTCTGGCTAAGACAAGATGCTTTATCTGGCCAACAGGGCAAGGTGGTCCAGCTGGCTGGTTTGGGAGCGAGGTTCGGGCTGGGTGTGGATCAGCTCTGGATTCTGGAGCACAACAATGCTGTGAGTTGTTTGAGAGGCACTATTTTTTGGTGATCTAGCGAGATTTGATATTTTATCTAAACAAAATGACAATTCAAGCACCGTGTTTAAAAAACTATAAAATACGAATTTAATAATTAGAGAAAATAAAAGTATAAAAGCAAGAATTGCCTCTGGTTAATTTTTTTTTCCTCTGCTGGATTTTTTTTGTCATTTTCATGCAATACTTGTAGAGAATGTCCCTGTGTATTAATTTAACTATGTATTAATTGTCAATAAATTAACATCCCTCTTTTTTGAGGAAGACAGTAGCAATATTTTTACCCTCTGGAATTGCTCCTATTCTATTGGAACAATTCTGACTAGTGGATTGTCTAATCAGCAACCTTTTAAATACGCATAGTTGAATAAACCAATTGAAGGAGAAGCTGTGAATTGTTATTTCTGAAGGTGTGATCTGAGTTCTAGACTGTGCAATTCTGGAAGCAGAGAGACAGGAAAACATGGACACTGTAACTGCAAGCTGAGGTGGCAGAAATCCTGCATTTCATCTGACACATAGCCCCATGAGCTGGAGCGAATCCCTTGTAGTGGTACATGGTTTACAAGGATTTTGTGCAGCCAGGCCATATGAATGTCCCATCTTGAGTTACCCCTGTAGTGCCACTGAGCATCTCTTACATTCTGAATTTTATTTTTTAATTAAAACAAAAAAGAAAAGAAGAAAGTTTCTGGAACTTTTATCTCTATAGCTGTTTTGATAATTTGGACTTTTATTTTCACACAGACTCTTGAAAATTGGAGGCAAGATAACTGTTTCTTCTCCAGTGGAAGAACTTGTCATTGCTTTTGTGTAACAGAACATTATGGTCACACACTGTACTCACACCTGCACATTGGTGCTTTCACAGCCACAGCCCGTGACCCTTTTCTAGGAACACAAAGTCAAACTTTGTATCCCTTCCTGCGGGGTGCGACGGTAAAAGGATTTGTTCTTGCTGTGCTGTGTTATCTTCTCTGGTTTGCCCACACTGGATGGAATGTGCCACGCTGAGGTCTGGATGCAGTTGTAACAAACATGCTGATCATCACCACCTTTTTAACTGAGGGAGCATCTACTGACAGGGATATCTTAGGATAAGGTGTTTGGGGAATGACTTATGTGACCAGCTTGCACTGAAGCTATGTTTACCAAACTTCTGTGATCTTCTGCTTCTTGTTTATTTTCTATTTGTACATGTGTACCTGGTGACTGCATCCCTATCCTGAAGATCACCCTGAGTTAAGTTTTGGATTCTGATAATTTTCTCTGGAATTTCAGTCCCTCCCTTGCTGATTTTGTGYATTTTTGCCATTTGTCATCTGCAATTTAATGCAAGATTGAACAGAGGCCRTGCTCTGATCCTTTCAATCTGAGGGCTAGCTGTATTTCTTCCCTCAACTGTTCTAACAAGGATGCATGTTCAATAATTCTACAGGTTCCCATTTTCCATATTTCAATTTCTGTGCCATGGTTATGCTTCTCCAGTCCACTAGAAAACCCCTAAAGACGATTCAGAAATGTTAAGGCTAGTTTCCAAAGCACTTGAGCACATTTCATTAAATCCTGCCAATTTAAATAGGTTTAATTAATCAGAATTTTCTTCCACCTGTTCTTACCTTCTTTAAACCAATTTTTTTTTTAAGAAAACTTTTAAAGAGAATTTTTCTTTTCCCGCCTACAATTTGTTGAAATTCATCCTAMAATCCAGGTACCTATCTGAGAGAAACTGCAGAGAAAAAGCAGCACAACACTCCTATGTACCTCAGCTCCTGGGTCCTTTTTCCCCTTCCACTGTTCCCAGCAAYCAGTGCCTCCAGGAGATGCCTCTGGTGGCTGCCTTCATCCTGCACCTGACTGTGGGATGTGAATTTCGATTTCAAGGACTTCTTGGCATAAACTGGTTCTTTGTCTTCCTTACAATCACCCAGAAAAGAGGAGAGCAGGARTAAGAGGGTGCCTTGATGCCGAAGCACACAAAGGAAGTGCACTGTGACTGTTCATGCTGCTCTTCCCATCTTCCCTTCAGCCATCCTGCAGGGCATCCACAACTTCTCTGGGCAACCCTTTTAATTGCCAGCTCATTGGCATTCTATTGGGAACTTACCCAAGAGCAGTCTGTCTGTCCCATGGCAAAAAAGGGTGACTGATCATCCTGTCTTCATCCTGACCCATCTGCTCTCTTGCTCTTGTTCTTCCTCTCTTCTCCCATGTCCCAGTTGAGAGGGAGCAAGTGGCTGGGTAGAAGTTCACCTGCTGGCTGGCACCAGCTCACAGCACTGTGTTAAATACTCTATATTGTTACAAATCCAGAATACAAAGAAATCCAAATGGGAAAAAAACCCAAACAAATCCAACACAGAAAGGAAGCATCTATTGCTCATCCATCCGGGGGACTGAGTGCTGCACATCAGTGGATTGACTTTATCCCAGCCATCTGCACAAGGGCTGGCCTTGGACTCCAGGGAGCCACCTCTCAGCTGCCCATGAGACAYTGTGTTGCTGGACTTTCCTTCCTGTGGAAAAGAGCCATCACCCACAGCCAGGTACCTGCGGCCCTAAAAGTGGGAGTCCACCTCCTAAAATTGGGAATGTCCAAGGATTTCTCCCAGATGAAAGGTGCCTGTACTGATGACTCAGGTTGGCCTTGGTTTCTTTAGGGGTGTTTCTCACCTGCCTATGAGACACTGTGGTRCTGGGCTTTCCTTCCTGTGGAAAAGAGCCAGCATTACTGCTCAGGCACCTCTCAGGTCTTCTGGTGGTTTTTGCACCCTGAGACTTGATGATAGAGCTCGAAGGAGAGCTGGAGTCCCTGCAGTTGTTTTGCAGAGTTGTTTATTATTTTCTTATCTCTAAAAGTTCTCTCAGCCCAGTGTGATGTTCCCAGGAAGGCAGAAAAGCAGGATCTGCCCCTCCTACAATGGCACCTGAACTTTTATAATCTAAACTACATTAACAATGTTTTTTTCTAAGTACCAATAACTCTGACCCGGGTCAGACAGTGAAATCTCACCAAAACCCAATCAAGAAAAGGCCACCACCCCTGCAGAGATGGAGGGGAAGGAGAAGCAGGAAAAGGACAATAAACACACCCTGATTCCTCCATCTTTGCCCCATTCTATCTATATAGAAAAATCTAAAAATTCTATTTTTTCACCCTGTGAGCTAACAAAAATCATCCCAATCAAACCTACACGGACTTCTTTTCCTCTTTCAAGCATGGCATGTTTTCCAGGGAGTTAAATCAAAGGAATGGGTATTTTTGGCTCTTTCGGCTCTGTCCCAAGACCCTCGGGGTCTCGAGCCTCCAGGGACACCCAAGGGGGTACCTGGTTTCCCACAGGCACCCAGGGCTGAAAGTGGGATTCTGAATCCTAAAATTGTGACCATTCTTGGTTTGCTCCCATATGCAAGTGGCCAGGAAAGACACTCTGGCTGGCCTTGGACTCCTGGCAGCCTTTCAGTTGCCTATGAGACGCTGGGTTGTAAGGCTTTCTTTCCTAGGGGAAATAGCCCTCCTTTTCCACCAGCTTCCCATTGCCTRAATTTGGTTTATGCCTTCTAAAACTGTGAACACCAGAGGATTTCTCTCAGAAGAAAGCTGCCACGACTGATGGCCCTGGCTGGCCTTGGCCTCCTGAGGGCTGCCTCTCAGCTGCCCCCAAGACACTGGATTGTCAGGCATTCCTTCCTGTGTCCTATCAGCCAGGTGTCCATGGCTGATAATGGGATTCCACCTCCTAAAATKGTGGTTCTCCAAGGATTGCTACCAGGCTCCATTCCTTTCAAATGATTGTTCTTCCAATGGAAGACCAGGAATGAGCAAAGGAAATATCTTTGCGCCATCAAACGTGTGATCAGTGGTTTGGCACAGCACGCTGTGTTGTTTGTTAATGATTTTTATATACTTGGTTTAATCCAGAGCATTGTGTCACACCTTGATGCACACTATCAAAGTAACTGTAGAATAACCAAGAGTTTGCAAGCAGTGTCAACCCTGGCAAAGAATATCTAGCACAGAAGTTCCATTCCCAGTACTCACCATTTCACAAKATTTTGGTCAAATAGTTATGTTGGGACCGAGAATTTTCTTTTCAGTGGCTCACTTCAACCATTTTTTTGCTCTCCTGCTTATGACAGTGCTGAACACACTAAACTAATGGAAAGTATCAAGAATTTAGCAAAGGATTATTTTGGCTATTTCATGGTCAAATACACGTGGTTGGCACTCTTGTTCCTYCACATCAGTTGGGACAAGCATTTAYATATCACAGGGAAATCTTTGGAAAAACTACACTGATTTTTTCACATGGCCATAAGCACTTTCAACATTAAAACATTCAGAGTTAATAATGAAAGTTAAAGATAAAATAACAAGACTATATACTTAGTAAAYTGTTCCAAACAGTTGTTAGAGCAGCTGAAGGGAAAGGTGGGGAGTTCTTCCAGAAGAAAGATTTGGTGCTGAAAAATAGCCCAACTTTTCCAATGGCATTTGTCTAATGGCAGAGTGCATTTGATATTCTTACATGTATAGCTGAGGAATAAAAATAGCAGCATGTAGCAACATAACTTAAGAAYTATTAAGGGGCTTGAATCTACTCTTCAAGGTCAAATACTGAGAATAGCTATATTTCCTTTCAAATGTACATCAATATTTCCTTTAAAAAGATACAAAACAATCTATATTATATTWTCTGATTGCAAGAATATCTTCTGTAGTTTAACTTCTATATTCTTCAGCTTTACATTCTATTATTTTTATAAGAAACATGAATATTCACCTGGATAAAGAATTAAAAAGAAGCTGTAAAATTTTAGAACTTGTAGGGCTATTTTCACTTTAGTATACCCATCCAGAGCAATTCCATTAGTGAATAGGGTTAAACCATCATAAAATTTGTGAAGGGGTAGAGAATAGAGAAATAGTCTTAAGGTTAGAAAAGTTAGGAGCCTGCTATTTTCTGACTCTATCATTATGTCAAGAGCACTTTGAATTCTAACCTTGTTCCACTACATTTGCAGCCCTTTTTTACCTACAAGTTTAATAAACCTCAGTCTAGGGTTGATGGGAAGATCATGTTCTTTTCAACTTGCTATTACCTTGAAACAAAGGTGCCAAGTTTGTCACCTAAGGCTGCTGTCTTATAGTCATGATTCTTTCTAGAGTCAGACAAAGACATGAAAGAGGCAAAAAAAGTCTTCTGTAGATTTTGGAGGCAAAGAAAGCCTTCTATAGGTTTTTGCAAGTGAAAAGAAAAAAAGATAAAAATCTTCTGTAGACTTTGCAAGTGGAGCAGGAACTATTTMGGAGCTGTCTGCTTTGCAGGCTCCACAGCTCATTCATTTTTTGCACCAGCCATGTCATCTTCATAAAACATCTCTACCCAGAAAGTCTTTCTTCATCCTCCTCTTTCTGAGGCAGAAATGAGTTTTGTGGCTAAAATGAAGCCAGAAGTCCCCTTATAGAAGCATCTTTTTCAGAAGGCACATCCCTTACCTTCTCCTACAAGGGTAGAGGAGTGGCCATTCCATTTCCTACCCATTTCTCACCTCTACTTCAAATTCTAAGGCCTCTTCTGCATATTAAATTTTTATCTTTTTTTTTCTTTTTCTTTTTCTTTTTCTTTTTCTTTTTCTTTTTCTTTTTCTTTTTCTTTTTCTTTTTCTTTTTCTTTTTCTTTTTCTTTTTCTTTTTNTTCTTTTTCTTTTTCTTTTTCTTTTTCTTTTTCTTTTTCTTTTTCTTTTTCTTTTTCTTTTTCTTTTTCTTTTTCTTTTTCTTTTTCTTTTTCTGCTTCAGGATTCCCTCAGTGACTTTTCTCAGTCTGCCAACATCAAGTCAGTCTTTCTGTCACTTTTTTCTCTGAATCTTTCTCCCCCTTTCTCCCCCTTTTTATGTATCTTCCTGTGGTTTTCAAGTTGTCACTGTTTTCTTCCTCTATTTCCATTAAAATATTTAGTTGYACGTGGAGTATGAGGGAAGGCTGACAGAGCTGTGTTTTTTCAACTCAGAAAAGGCCAAGCAGAAGGTCTGACCATTCTCTGTAGATAGCTAATGGGTGAAGATTGAACTAGAATATTGTCAAAGGTGCCCAGAGAAARGACAGCTCAGACTAGCTGGAACATGGGAAGCTGAGGTTAGGTACAATTTAAAAAATCATTCACAATGACAATGGGCCAGACACTGGTACAAGTGCTCAGGGAGGCTCTGGAATCACCATCTATGGTGGTATAAAAAAACCCAGCTGGAGAAGAAACCTCAGAGTGGCCTGGCTTGACTTTGACACGGTGACCTCAAGTCCTACAGAGGTTCCTTCCAACCTAAATAACCTAAATAACTCCATGATTCCAGGTAATTAAAATGCCATTTATTGTCAGAGGCCACATTAACAGTGAGTGATAAAAAGCATCCAAGGCATCCCATTTTCCATGACAACTGTCAGGAGAGATTGTAGGGAGATCTGTAGGGAGTTTATGACCATATCTGAYTCTTTTCAGATTTAGGAGTAATGGGAAGTCAAGTGAATAAGAGAATACGTATCAAAGAAAAACATTTCTGTTTACACAGAAATGAGCAACTAAAAAACCACCAAATTTTAATATATTTACGTTCTCAATAAAATAAAAATTGTACAATGTCATAATTGCTCTGAGCCCAAGTAGCCACAAGTATCTTCTACAGGATTCTGCATTTCTGCCTCTTTATGATGCTTGTACCACACACTAGTAGGATTATTTTCTGTTTACACYTCATGCTGTGGGAGATCTATTCCAAAATTTTAAACAACTTTCCCAAAGCATTTGCAAGCATCTTTCCTGAATCATGCTGTTCTTCTTCAATACAGCCATGGATGAGTGTGCTTGTCGGGAGGAAAAAAGAAATTAAAATCTAAAGAAAATACTGCTGTAGGAAGATTGTCTCTTTGGAAAACTTGAAATCTATCATTGATTTGAAAAATATCATCCCAAAATATGTATGCATGCCATGAAAGTATTCCATACTTTCTGGCTRCATCATCATCCAATGGCATCATCTGAGAAAACATTTTTTTATGTATCTCCTACTGCTTTGGATTATTAGAAGCAAACCATGCCTTGAGAGGATGTCTGCTTCTTAAAATGAAGTTTTTCAGATTTCAACTTCTCTGGACTTTGATATCAAGCCATAATTTTGTCCCTCCTCATAAGTTCCTAGTACTTGGAAGACATTGTTTAATATTGCAATATTTTTCATACTGCTACTACTTTGTAATCTCCTCAGCTGTACTACCCCAAAGTGGTGCKCCAACGTAGATAAATTAAATTTAGATATGATAGATTTAGAGCTAGAGCCTTTCMTTGTGGTAGACTCAGATCTACAGTGATGTTGCTCCAGATGTTTGCTACTTTCAGCCTCCACTGGTTAAATGCATACAGAAGAGATCCACATGCTGGAAGAAGGTTTAAGTGCAGAAGGCAGCCCCCGTGCTTGGAAGGAAATTCACCTTRGGTATGGTGTTCTATTGCCCTGGCTCTGAATGGAATCCTCCATGACAACAGCTGTTATCTGGAGAGGCATCATCACCTCCTTCTCATGTGGCTTCCCATGGGAGGAAACTGGCTGAACTAGAGGAAAGAATGTGGTTTCTTTCTGCAAGGGAGAGAGAACCTTCAAAGGAGCTGGGCTCTGGGACTCAGCCCTGCAGACTGCGCTTCTGTCACGGGCTGAATGCACATCACGTTTTTCACTGCATCAGCACTTTTCCATCCCTGCAATTACTGAAGCCCTAGCCAAAAGGAAATCCAAACACTTAATTTAAAACAATTTATCTGCAATTGAAGGTAAGAATATTGAAAACTGAAGAATATTGTTTGTTTGTGAGGAACTAGACTYGAAATAGATGTGTTTAAATAGTATAATCCTGTTATCTTGTATTGCAGATGAATAAATTGTAGAAAAACGGGAAGGAAGGAAAAAAGGTGCAGATTATCAGCTTCTCTTGGGACTGAGTAGAACAAGAATGTTGGCCTTCCCTTCAGTCCCACTGACTACAGACTTCAAAGTTTTCCATTAATTTTCCCAAGATATATGCAGCTTTGATATACCCCTCACTTTCCCCCCTTCCTCCTCCAAAAGTTCAGGTCCAYGTTGCTCAGAATCCTTCCCTAAGGAGCACCATAGGCTGGAAACCTGCTGCTGCTCCTTCTGGGTCCTGAACAGATTTCAAAACCAGAGCTCTGAATTCTCTCTGGTTAAACACTGGAGGAAATAAAGCTGAGCTGCCTCTACCTAAAAGCAGAAGTTTATTAGCTGAATACCATTTATCAATACAGACTATCACTAAATGTTACAGACAGATGTCACATAAGGAAAWAACAAGCCCTGAGTAGGGCTTTGGCAGAGCACTTGTGTCTTATAAGAATAATGAAAATATAGGAGCAGTACAGGTCAGTTTTTGGGAATATAAATGCTCTTGACAGGACACATAAAAGAAAATCCACGAAGATTTTTCTTATTTGTAGACCATACAAATGAAGACAGCATTTAAACAGTGGCAAATMATTTCACACATATATAAAAGGATAGCAAAGCTCCAAAACACAGAATCTAGCTTTGCAAAATAGTAGTACCATGTAATAGCTCTAAGACRGGAGTGGATGATGGGGAGAGGCAGTTCTGAGCTTCCTTCCATCCTTCCCCACTCTAGCACTCATTAGTTTCCCACACAGCCATATTGTGACAGTGTGGTAGCTTGGATGGTGCTTGTAAGSGAAGCATTCATTTATTTRCTCATGCACAGCAAGACAAGATCAYGCTCATGTGCTCAGGATATTGTTATTTGACATGACAAAGTACATTTTCAGGCYTTTCCCTGGGAAAAGCTGGCTGGAGCCTGGTTATGCAGGTGCAAAGGTGCCCTGAGAAACAGCACATGCAATGGGGCTCGTTAGCACAATGCCCAAGGTCAAAACCAGTTCAGTTGCACACACCACAGACCAAGTGAGATTCATTATGTGGCCTAGGAACTTGTGACTCAGGGATAATAAGAAACTGATTCGCTTTAATGAGGTGGATGTAAATATCAACTCCTTTGCACCACTGTGTGTCTTGCCACGAAAAGATTCCAGCTGAGCTGAGTGGAATACTTTCTTTGACAAGCTGCAGGTGTTGGGCCTGGCTTGTATTCTCTGGCTGCTTGGGGTTGCTTTACCCCAGTTGCCTACAGTAGATCCTGCAATATAAATGATTTAATTTTTTCAGTGGGGAAAAAAAAAAAACAAACCCATCCCAACATGGGGCTGAAATGTCTTCTATCATCCAATGAAAAGAAAGGATAAAACATACAGTACACAGAGCTGCTTTATATGATTATAGAAACTTGAATTCTGAAAGAAAGGAGGCTCAGAAGAGATTTCTTTTCCTTCCCAGATAGRGCTTTTGTGAAACATTGTCCTAAACAAATAAAAGATTTTTTGCTCAAATGATCTACCTTGCTGTTTTCCTTTCCTTTGAAGAGTCCTGTGGTACAATGGGCAACCCATCAGGAATAATTAGATTATACGGCAGCATCCATGGAAACAATGCAGCTTTTGAAAAGAACTCCTACAGAAGATCTTGGAAATCACATCTATTATGGATATCTTTTACTATTTCAAAGACATCAGAGCTCCAAATTATGGGAACTAACAGTGGGGCAAAATCTGACTGCTCCATGCTTTGTCCCTTTGTCAATAACTATTACTACAAGAAACAGTCAAGTAGTCATTGTGCCAGRCAGAACAATTGGGTGTAAGGAAGACATGGACCATGTTTTATTCCAAGTTTTGGGAATCAGTAATGAAATCTACATACCACGTCTAGCAAACTCCCACCTTTCTCATTCTTCAATATTTTCTAAAAGGACAATTCTGGATGTCTCAAAAAATAAGAAGGAAGAGGTATCTGAGCTTCCTTTTTGAACCTCATTTAAGCAGAAGAAACTACAGACCTTGGCCTTATTGTGGCCATATTTGGGACCAGGTGTAAGACATCTGCTTCAACATATTAATGATTTCAAAGCTGAAATTTTCCTAAGGATGATTAAATTGTAAGGAAGAATATAATAGATTTGAAAAGAAAGGAGAAAGCTGTTGGCTCGGTTTCTCAGTAGTAGATTTTGAAACATTGGAGTTTCAACCTGATGTTCCTGCATATCATGCTACGGATGATCAGTATTTCCACATCTTTCTGCATTGTTATGAGTCTCATTGTCTTTCTGGATTCCCTGCCATTCCTGGTTTYGTTGTGGGGTGTGTTTGTGTGTGTGTCAGGAAAAGAGCTTTTGTAATGAACCAGTTTCTTTACAACACATTAAAAAAGCAGCAATAAAAACACCCACACCAGTGATTGATTGAGTCCTGTTGACTAATTACAGTTTGCATTTACAAAAGTAYTTAGGTACCTTAGGGAACAATGTTTTCCTGAACTTCCTTGAGTTGTGTGCTCCAACATCACTCCTGCACAGCCTCGAGTTCCCCTGCACAACAGGAGCAGCAGTACAAGAGCCCTCAAATGCCCCCACAACCAATTCCTGCACCTTAACTGGCCAATTAGCCAAGGTGAGACAATTAAAGAAGTCATCTACTAGTCAAAATAATTTTCTGTAGACACTGGGATATTGTGAACATTATTGGGAAAGGAGAGGCTTCTGGAGGCTTCTGTGGCATTTAAATGGCAAGAGAACTAAACCCACAGTCATTCAGGACTTCATAGAACATATTATTGTGAGAAGGGAAGAGCAGAGAATTCTTAATCAAGGCTGAAAACCAGACACTCAGCAGAGTAATGCAGTCAGATGAAAAAATAAAAGATAAATATTTGCTAGCAAAGCTCCTACCCATATAATTATTATATACCTGAACATATAATAAAAAAAAATATCAGTTCACTGATATCAATATTGGTTCCTTATCCTACTTATTGTGAAAACTGGAAGCAAGAAATTATTCTCTATTTACACTAAAGACCATTATTATTTTCTCCTCCATCATAATCACTATTATTTTTGTAGCATTTATCCTCACCATAGTGCAGATGTGCAGTGTGAGGTGATGATTCACACACACAGTACTCCATGAGCTTTTCTAGCAACCACTTTTGGTCAGGAATGGGATTTTCTGCTGATTCATGTGGTTATTTGGTGTGTGCAAATCTATWAAAAAAAAAATCTTTGCTTGAACCAGCAGTGAAGAATGTGGAGGTTGCAGCCTTGCAAGGCRCAGGATCTGTAGTAGCACCACAAGCAGACTGTGAGGGCTCATTTCTATTCCCAGTAAACTCAAGGCCTGAGTCACAGAAGGGTCATCCATCCACAGYTCCCACTGAATTCATCTGGAGTGTTAGGGACTGGGCAGCTCTGAAAAATTAAATCTGTAACTGCTCTCAGCATTCCAGGGTCAGTGATTGCTTTTGAAAGGTTACTGAGCAAAGCACAGGCTGTGCAGAAAGCCCAGTGTTAGTGCCTGGGATGTTATCCTCCTAGAGAGACTCTTCCCAGTGAGCTAAAAAGAAATGCGTTGACAAATTCCATTTATCATGAGAATGGAGCATTATGGAAACCATGAGGGCTTAAAAACGACAACAACCAAAGCAGAACAAACAGATCAAAACCTCAGTGGCCAGGTAATATGCACTTCTGTGTTAAGGCAACGCAGAATTATTAAAAAAAATCCCGCTGTTCATTGCAGTACATGCAGTTTCCACTGAGGTGTGCTAGCTCTCCAAAGATCATCCCTTCTCCCACACCCTTCTCCTGGGTAACTAAAAGTGCTCTTTATATCCACAATGTCCACTACTGTGTCTCAGCTTGCTAACCCTTTCACGCCACCATTTTACACACAGCATGTTCTCAGGCAAGAACAGCAAAATGCCAGGGAGAAAATTTGCTGTAGCAAGGGATGATTTCTTTATTTTTTAAACAAGACAGTACAATTAGTTTCTGTCTGAAACCAGCTGTCTTTGTGAGGGACTGACATGGATATTAGCTTTGAATTCATCAAAATGATTGTGTATGTGATTCTGGGAGAATTCTGGGCAGTCTTAGCGGTGTGCAAGAGGGGTTTTTCATGCTGTTTAGACATTTGTCTGCTTCCAGGAGCCATCCTGTTATGTTGCACCATCATTACTGCTACCATCATAAATGTAAGCTCCTTCTGCTTTTACATCAGACTGATTTCTGCATTATTTAGACCTATTTAAACACCAAGCAAACCTACTGATGTCTGAAAAAAACAGATAAACACAGTAGGGCATTTTAAAATAAGCCACAAAATCAGGAAAGTAACAGAGATCCAAAGGTTTAACAAAGGTGAGTCTGGGGAAGAGGGGAGGGGATTTCACTTTGTCAGCWTCTTGTTATTTGCAGATGCTCAAAAACAGATTATCAGTGATTTTAAGAACAGTTCCTTCTAGTTGAAGAGAATAATGACACAATAATTTTCAGCCTACGGGTAATCACTTTAAATGGCCACGAGGTGAATGCTGTGGTAGCTTTCCTTCTCAGCATAAAGCTTATGAGCTCCTAGTGTTGCTAATATGTAATACACATTTTTCAGCCCATCATCAACAAGACAAGTGTTTCCCTGAGAGACTGTCATATCTTTCAAAGTGGCTGTGACATGAAATATAAAGAGAGGGGAGAGAAAGGGCTTATTAATGTAGCTGGAAGTAATTGAACCTTGTAGTAATGTAAAGTATTAACATGGAGTTTGTCTCAAAGAATTTCCCTGTGCCACCTCAATGCATTAGGCAGACATGCAGGGAGGAGCCACCTCACCTGGTGTCACACACCAGTGCAGATACCTGAAGTCCCCTGTGTACTGAATGGAAAGAAACCAGCACACTTGCACTAATCCTCCACAGGTATTTGCCTAGGATGAGAAGAAGTCTCTCTCTCTCTCTTGACTACCAAAGGGAGCCTAGAGGACCTGCTCACATGTAGGCATCTTGCATTTTGTGGAACAAGTGCCTTTCAGACCATCTTTCCCTAAACMCAGAAAAATCAAATGCAAAGGATGGCAGCTGGATCATTCCCTTCCATTGAGTCAAGCAAAAGCTGCAAAACARGCTTAGTTGKTCTCAAGAGACCCTCAAGGAGCCTRGAAAGGGTTCTGAAAATTTATGCTTTTCCCTTCCTCTACTGTATTGCAGCACAAGAGCTCAGTTTAGGAAAAAGGCAGCAAGGTCCAAGCACCCTTTCAATTAATCAGCCATTGCCCATGGTGGTGGCATTCTGGAGCTTGATCTCAGATCACATCAACCCTAGAAGTCTAAAAATCTCTAAGAAGCACAGTTGTCTGGGGACAACTGAAGAAAACCCCTTCCTCASTAAATGGCAAATCAACAACCCCCTMAGTTACAGTCTTAGATACAGTCAGGGCATTACTCTAGCCGGAAATAAGCCTCCAATGAATTTTGCCAGCTTAGGGAACTACCTTCAGAGGACTGCTCAGGTATGACAGAGCTGGTGCATGTCAGGAGCACGTGGGGAATATGCCATCTGGAAGGCAGGAGATCCAAAAGATCACTCTGATATGACAATTTTGATTTGCAGGTTGAGATGCCAAAACYAGCAGATTCAGACACTTTTTGTGCATTTGCATTGCATTTTGATGACTCTACAACAGAGCCTGTCAATTATTTTGTTTTTCTTTTTGCTGAGGTCTGCTGGTGCTTYAACTGAGACCTGCTCAGTCAGAACCTCCAGCTCTCTAACCTTAAAGCTGAAAACAGAAGTGGCACACTCCAGGTGCTCTCCAAGAGGCTTTTGAGATGACACATTTCCTATTGCAGCCTGAGAGACACAACAGGACTTGGATCTTGGACCTGCCTTTACAACATCCCCGTGGTCAAATAAAACCCAATAAAAACAGTGAAGGATGCATTTGATGGATGGACAGTGACAGGGACATCTCAAACCAGAGGAGAAGCAGAAGAGTGAGGTTTTGCCAGTTACACAGCTATTAGATGATTTTATAAACAGTAAATACGAGACAAGCCTAAAGAGGGGAAATTATGGGCTCTTGAAGCAATTTCAGAGGGAAAATTGCCACTGCTGGGTTAMTAATTTGCACAGATTTTTGTGCAGSAATATATTCAGTGTTTGAAMACAACAGTGGTCTTGTAGGACATCCTTTGCTGGCTACTGCTCCAAAAAACCAGGAGGTTGGGCCACTCTCTTTCAATGTAGGAGCACAATGATTTGCTCRAAGGGCTTTTGCTACCAGAAAGGCAAAGCTACTGGGGATGGAAAACATCAARTTGCCAGATCTGTCCAGCTCCACCCAGACAAGTGGAGAAATGCTTGTGTTGGGAACTGCACTGGGTGTGTGAGCACACATTTCCCTGTGCCTTTGGACCAATCTCTGCAAAGCCAGTGCTAACAGGCTCTTGGCTTACCAGCAAGGTCAGGCTTTAGGCACAGTGAAGTAGAACCATTTATAGAGTAACAGGCTCCAGGAGTGGCAAAATGACCAGCTTTATTGCCACAGACCTGCTGCCCAGCTGAAGTAGCAGCAGCCAAATTGTGGGATGACAATACTCCCTCCTATGAGCAGCAGTGTTTTCAAACAAACCCTCTCATCTCAAAAAGTGTTAACTGGGCAGAAAATCTCCAGGGCTCTCCTCAGCATGCAGCTTCATCTCTCACTTTTCCTTCATTCCTTTTCCTTCAGTAAAACAGCATATCCTGATCTCCCTATATGCAAAAACTCTATCAGCCTTTACTGTGCTCTGAGGAAGTCATGTCCATCCTTTGCAAAAGTGGGCAGAGAATCTTACTGAATTTTTCAGCAGTGAGGAGGCAGGGTGGAAATAGARATATTTCTAAAAGGGGGTAAAATCTGCTGATATTATGAGAGGGGGAGTTGGAATTCTGGCCACTCACCATTCACTCACACCTTGAATAAAAAAAAAAAAATCCCATTTTCTGTCCTCTTTGCAGAGATTGGCACTAAAGGGATTCTCAATTATCAAACAAATATGAGCACCAAAATACCACTTCTGCACTTGCAAAAGAGGTTCCAGAAATTCTACCTATATGTGCTTGGAGTCTTTCAGAAGAGCCAGTAGAGTTAAAAATTAAATGAAATCTAAAATATGGCTTTTTTACTGTTTGTTTCTTTATGCCATATAATAAATGCCTGAAATACTTTTTAAAGACAGTGTTCAAGAGTGCCTGGAACCAAAACTTTGGCTGAATCTCTTTATGGAGACAGCAGGAAACCACAAACTTTAAATCCACATTGAATTTCCCCAAAGATGGAGCATTCAGACTGATGATTTTGATACAGATCCATGTGCAACCATAAGGTCAATGTTAGATATGGTGTGTCTGGTTTTTTTTTATTATATTTTTGTGAGTGACAGACAACACAAATAACATTTGCCATATACTGAATTCATTTTATTGCATCTCAGTCASTGTTGACTATTATCAGATGTCCCTTTTTTTTTKTKTKWKRTKWAGAAAATGGTGCTTTTCTATYAATTTCTGGGTGTGAGTGCATTAGGAAAAAAACCCATAAACATATTTGCCTGTTTTCAGAGGAATTACAGATAAAGGGTTAATTTTGCCAATGAACTATAAAWTCCCTTTCACCTTCCACTTTCCCTCTCAGCCTTTAAACTCCTCCCACCTCCAACAACAAAGAAAATCAGCTGGAGAATTGATTTCTGGAGATGCAGGTATRTGTTCTTCATGTTAACATGCAAATCTGGTTTTCTGTTTCCAGGCCAGATTCCAACCAGAGAAGAWTTTTTACATCACCCAAATTTTCATTCTTTTGCATTATTCACGTTCTTATTTTGCAGACCASTGTGCATTGCTACAGTTGTGCTCAGGAGCATAGGGAAAGCCAAGGGGAATTTGAGATCATTCCTTCACATCACTAATAATCTCAGCAGGCTGAGKAGTCACAGGCCAGATTTTCCCAGGTCTAGTGTCTTTATTTTAAGAGAATTTATTACAGTATCAAAACTTAAATGTGAGGACAGTTGGAAATGTCAGTTTTATAAAACAACCATTTAAAAATAGATTMATACATAGAAAAAAGAAAGTTCTTAAAATCCATCAGTGATGAGCTCATGCCTAGAACAAGAAAGGAGTTGTATCTATCCCTAAGGAAAAAGTCACTGAAGAATTTCCTAGCTTTTWCATGAGCAAGGGTCTGAGTGGTGAGAAGTTATAAATCAGAAGAGTGGTTTAGGTGAATGCAACTGCTCATCTGAGACTGTGGAGAAAATCAGAGCACTGAAATATGACTCTGACCCAAGCCTGTTTTGTGTTGCACTCTGTGCTGAATGACAAAGAGACTTTGGGATGGGAAACTGAAATGAATGTATTGAATATATGCATCCTTTCCTCTAATTATTGAAAACCYCATCTTGAATCTGAGTGTTAAAGGTATTTTTAAGGGATTTGACTTTTTATATAGATGTCTGATCCTGCATGATTCTGAATTCCATTACAACACCTTGGTTTTCATAGGAAAAAGCAGGAAAAAACATCACCTTTATGGAACTGAAGCCTGAAGGCATGGGGAGCCCATTTTTAAATCTTCTAGTCTGTAGAAATTTGTCAGTGAAATCCAGTCTGAACAACGGGAGAGAAGCTGCAGCCTGGCTGACCTACATTGGAAGAAGCAGTTCCAAAAGGTTGCTCACTGGACAGAGAAATATGCACAAGCAGAACCATTCCCAGAGAAAAAACAGAATGATGAGTGCATGATAAAGACACCTGAACACATTATTCATTTTAAAAGGGTACAAAACCAAAGGAAAGGCATTTAATGTCAAGAAAGGACAAAGAAGATTCAGCAGAACCTCAGTAAAACAAGACACAGTTGGCTAAGGAGGARCATCAAGCAAGACCACAGAGGCTGTAGGTTTCCTGAAGAGAATCTCTTGGGTCATTCACCTTTTCACAGATTTGAGCTACGTAATAGTAGTGTTGTCTTCAAATAGGAGGGAGATGAATGGTAATTAAAAGTGAATTCTATTAGAACCATCTCAGACAATGWGGAATCTCTTTTTAAAGGGAAGTTTATTTTCAAGAAAAACCTCTTTCCTCATGCTAAATGGGAACAGCAGTGTTATTCAGTGCTAAATTTCCCCCTAGGAATATTTCAAGAGAATAACAGTGATACAYATCCTGTAAAACATCAATTGCACATATGGATGTGTTTGAGGAAGCCTTGACTTTATATCTTTGACACAAGCAAAATAAAGATGAGTACAAGTGCTATAGTTTCTTTTAAAACTGTAATATTTCTTGACTTGTTTATGTCAAAAARGGACAACTACAGGATTACACAAAAATACCTATTTCTTGTACTCTTACAAAGTCAAATCCACATGCCTTATCCAGAATCTGATTGAGATCTCTTATAAATGAGCATCCTTATATATGTAAATCATCTGACTATTTCCTTATTATACCCCAGTGTTAAATTTAATTGCTTTGGAAGACATTTGAGAGCATGGTTTGAATTATTACCCTTTCTCTCTTTTTCTGTCCCTCTTCCAGGAGGAAAAACCAAAACATTACTTGAGATTTTTGGTTGTTTATATGTAACATGTAAACCACTGCATAACTGAAGACAGTGMCTCCTCAGGCTTGCCATTTAGACCTTCTGGTTTGTGTTTGTGTCCAGTTGATATTTGTGAGAAATTCTTACAGACACWGGGTGAGTCAATGAGGAGGGAAACTTCTTGTTTCATTTCGTGGTCAGCTTTCCAGAGAGCTGAAGTGTGCAGAAATGTGAAGCCATGGCAATTTAAGAGCAGAGTGTGGAAGGAGCCTCCTTAGGGCCCCAAAGTCAGCCAAAGACTCCAAGAGAAATGAAAAACAAACAGAAAACCCCAAACCAAACCCAGAAGACACTGGAATGATGGAACCACGGTGCTGGTTGGAAGGGACTTAGTAGAGGTCGTTTAGTCCCAATCCCTGCTCCAAGAAGGATTATTGCCAGCACAAGATCAGGTCAACCATGGCTTTGTCTGACTCTGAGGATGGAGATTTCACTGGGTCCCAGTGTAACCTGTTCCATGGCAGCACAACCCTTTCAGCAAGGAGGATTTTCCTAAGGCCCATTTTGAACCTTTSAAGCCAGAATTTTTTTTTCTGCTTCTTGTTTCATATTCTGCCRCTATCAGAAAGAGTTTGACTTTTTCATTTTTGTAACGGCCTCTAAAGATGCCAATAACTGTCATTGACCATTGCTAAGCCTTCTTTTTTTGCCACCCTGAAGAAGTGTGGTTCTGTCATCCATCACTTGTATGTCAGGTGTTCCTATGACAGCAAAGCTACCCCACAAACCTTGGATCATTGTGTCCACAGGCAGGTGAAGAAGTTACACAGACAGGCAAGAGTTTTCCAGCAATACTGATCTTCTGAAATGTTTGGAAACCAAWATAAGTTGCCAAGGACCTGAGAAGRACAATCAAGGTTTAACTTCAGACAACTCTGTAGGCTAATAACAGGTATTAACCTTAGACAGTGAGCTACTAAAACTAAAAAGACCAGGAAGGGAAAATCACATATATSTTTGGACAATGTCCTGATTATGAGATTCCCATGTGCAATACATAAAGAAATACATCTCTTCCTTTTTCTTGCAATACTGACATGCTTTCACATGTAAAATGCTATGCAGAATATTTCCCTGCAATTTTTCACCACTGTCAAAATATTCYTATGATTTTTTTTTTCAGATTATTMTACTTTGCACACTTAYTTTGGTTATTGATAAACACTGTTTCTGAACACAAGTAGGAAATGTTTAAGCTCACGTCTAGGAGATTTCAGTTGGAGGGGACCTACAACAATCATCTACTCCAATTTCCTGACAGACTCAGGGTTTACCAGAAGTCTAAGCATTTATGGAGGGCGTGGTACAAATGCCTCCTAAACACCAAGGAGGGGTCGAGGCTTGGGGCATTGACCTCTCTAGAAAGCTGTTACAGGGTTTGAMCTCCCTCTCAGTAAACAAAAGTTTCCTAATGCCCAGTCTAAAACTCCTCAGGTGCATCTTTGAACTATTCCTATCCCTGGTTCCTTTGGAGAAGAGCTGAGAACTTCCCTCTCCACTCCCTCTCCCCAGAAAACAATGAAGTTGTCCCCTTTTAGTCAAACTACACAAGCCTAAAGTCCTTAGCTGCTCTTCATGGGACATCCTGTACAACCCTTTCACCAGCTTTCTTGTCCTCTGACGGTATATCTCTTCTGAGATAACCTTAAATTGTGGTGAGTGGCTGTTCTCTCACTGCCCGCGCTTGGAAGAAAGGATCAGAGTCCTTGGGCTGCAGTTTGAAGATGTTTATTTTAAAATCCTTATCTCTAAATTCTGTGAAACCAGTGTGGTGTTCACAAGCAGCTGGAAAAGTGAATTCTCCCTGCCCTGGAACAGCACCTAGGTTTTTATAATCTAAATTACGTTAACATTGTTTTCTTCTAAAATCCAATAACTAAAATCCAAGTCACACAGTGAAATCACACCTTTACCCAATCCTAAAAACCCAACACCCTTTGCAAAAGGAAAAGGAAGAGAAGAACAGGAAAATGTGTCTTTATCACATTGATCTGCCTCCATATTTGCTCAATAATAGGAACACAGAGAAATCTAAAACTAATATCTAAACACCCAGTGATATAATAAAAAACACACCAATCAAACCCTCGTGTCATCCAAATCCTCAGACAGCTTTGGAAGCCTTCTCCAAGGTGTCAGATCAAAGCCAATGCCATCTTTCAAGCAGGCTGTGTGAGCAAAACCCCCTTGGCTGGCTGTTTTCCATTCAGGAGACCCAGAGGAATACTCTGGTCTCCCACAGTCCTCTGGATGCATTTTCAGAACCATCACTTCCCAGATTGAAAAGCACATTTAAGACCATCTGGTCCAACCTTTCTTGGCAAAACCAAGATGGTGCAGTCCCCTGTCCAGTCAAACACTAAAATTCTCTTATGTTGGGGAATCCATCCTGGGAGGACTATTTCAATAGCTGATTGCTCTCATTGTAAAAAAAAAATTTCCTCTTTTGTCCAATTAGAATCTCTTCAAGAGTAACTTGTACAATTATCCCACATCATTTCCATGGGACTCCTTGTAAAAAGGGAATCTCCCTCTTCTTTGTAGCTACCTTTTGAATACAGAAACATGATAATAAGTTCTCCCTTAAACCTTCTTTTCTCAAGTCTGACCAAAACCTGTTCTCTCAACCTTCCTTCATATTGCAAGAAAGGACTTTTAACATCCTTCTTGAATTGTGGAGGCCACAACTGAACACAGTACAGGGTGTACTGGAGGTGAGGCTGCTTTTGACCAACTGGTTTGATGCCCCCTGGAATGGGGTCTGGTCAGACTGAGGCTGCTGAGGAGCACCCCCAGATCCCTTTCTGCTGGGCTGCCCTGCAGAAATTCCTCTCCCAATTTACACTGTCATTCGTTGATCTTAGGTGAGTAATCCAGTGTTTTGACTTGTTAAATTTCATCCCATTAATCACAGCCCAGTGATCCAATCTATCAACATCCCTCTGCAAGACATCTTGTCCCTCAGGAGAGCCAGCAGCACCTCCTGGCTGGGTTTCAACAGCAGACYTGCTAATTCAGCTCCTGCACCAAGATCATTGATAAGGACCTTGAGCAGAACTGGTCCTAAAATTGAGCCCTGTGGGAATCAGGAGTATCCTGATTCACTGCCACCCTGCTCACAGCACTACTGTCCCTCACACACAGTTCCTCACCCTGGCCCCTCATCCCACAGSTGGACAACTTGTCCAAATGGGTGCTGTGAGKGAGAGTATCAAAACCCAAACTAAAATCCAGAACAGCTCCACTGACTGCCTCCCCTTCATCCACTAGGCAGGTGACCTTATCAAATCAGTTAAAATAGGGCTTTCCCTTTGAGAACCCATGTTAACTGTGGCTGATAATTGCATTATTCTTTMAATGCTTTACTTTTAAAGAATATATCTTCCTTTTTGGATATTATAATAAYTATTATTACCTGTAACAGAGACAACCCTATGTCATGTAGCAGATTTCTCATTGTGTTAGATGCTGTACAAAGAGAGAATAAAAGCCTAGTGCTGTTTGGGAACTGGTTTCTTGTGTCACATGGTGTTGTTTCAAATCCYCACTAGGAAAACTGACGTAAGACAGAAACCAAATAAGCTTCCTGGAGAGCTACAAAACTTGAAAGAATATGAATTTCTTAGATATTTGTTCTCTGTGACCAAAATATGATTGCTGTGAATATTCCTGGCAAATGAACAAAAAASGCCATGAATTTTAAATAATTTAAGGAAACACACATGAATGCTTTTTTTTTTTTTCAATTCTGTCCATCTGACTTTATTCACATCTACAGTGTATTATATTGCTTGTGCAGAGCTACATTCAGAATGGGTATAATTCCATTGAATTTGGTGGAGTTACACCASGCATTGAAGCAGTCCACCCACTGATTTTACATTTTGAAAGCAAATCTGTTCAATTGTTACAGGCACCACATTAAKTCTTTGCTAAATTCAGAGTCATTCTGCCACCTGAGGGCTGCCCCCCTTTTTTATGCACCTTGCTCCTTTCTTCACTTTTTATTGCCACACTGCTCCCTCAACATGATTGCATCTGCATTTTATTAGGATTACTGCTACTGTTTAAGAAACACTGCATCTCACTGCATCCTGCTGTGTTTTAATATTTCCTGGTTTATTCCACTTGTATTTCCTTTAATAAATAAGTACATATATTTGCATGCAACAAAATCAAACTGCTTTAGGGAATAAATTGATAAATTGGCATCTAGAACACTGCTAAGCACCCTAACTCTGTGCCAGGCTCAGAGGAAATATCAGGACTGCCAGTTACATTGGCTGAAGAGTCTGGCTGAAGACTACAGCCAGCCAGAAAGAGATTGTCTGTCTGCTGGAAATGATTACTGTCATTATTTAGACTTGAAGTGGTGCTTGCTGCTTCCTCTTCAAACGTAGGCAAGGTACRAGAAACCCTGCCCCAAAAATCACATAATACAGCTTGAAGCAGGCAAGCCATCAGGGAGAGACAGTGATTTCTAAGGCAAGCAAGGAGAAAGTGGGGGAGGGAAATTAATGCTTTAAAGTAAGGAAAAAAAACCTGCCAGAGTTCCTTTTGCAAAATACATGWGCACATTGATATATGTCTATGTGTAAATATACACAGACTGATATTTTAAAGCCTCAGCCTCTGGGTCATATGGAAAAGCTCCCTGACCATTCAGGGGTGCCCCCAGTTGTACTTGGTAAGCACTGAGAAGCTCCTGGGCAGCTGAGGAAACCTGCAGAGAGGTGCCATGCAGWGACCACTGCAGTCTCAGGGCTCCATACCTGCAAGAGCCTTGCTGAAAAGGCAGCATTATCTAACAAGGACACACAGATGCTGCCCATGGGTTGAGACTAAGCTGCATCAGGGAGGGGCTGCTGTTTCTGCCAGTCAAGTGCTGTTGCCAATGTAGCATGCAAACATTGTCAAGTAAATATGTGAAACCCTCCCACACACATCCTGTGCCTTCCTGTCCCAAACCCTGAAGCTGTGGAGGCAGAAGGAGAAGCCCCAGGGACATTCTGGAGGACAGCTGCTAAGACACTGGAGTGAACTTTGTCATGAGAGTCCTGTAGAATCCATGGGTTTGCTCAGAATGTGTCCAAAGCCATGCTTGCAGATTTGCAATGTCAAAGGCTAGAAAAATCTGTCCTCGAGGGCATTTTCTGAGCCATCTCTATTGGACAGTAGCCTGCCATTCCATCCTTCCTCCACCTCTTTTGCCTTTTTGTCCAAAATCATGTGCTGTATAAATCCAGGGCTGTAAATTTCTCTCTAGAACATCTTCCTTTATTTAGCTGGTAGAGTCATATTGTGCAACGTGGAGAAAAAAAAATCAGTTAAAGCAAAATAACAAAGCTAACTCCAAACAACAACARTAACAACAAMCAAAGAACAGCCAACCAAAMCAACACCYCCAACCTTCCTTTCTGCCCCTGTCTACCCAAGCTGTAATGTGTTTCAGTCCAAGGAGAAGGAGGTTTGGTCAATGAAAAGAAGGTGTGGTACAAGCTTGACAAATTCTCTGGAAAACCATTTATTTGATTGGTTGATCTTCCAATTCTTCATGCATTTCGGACATTAAAAAAAAAATCCCAGACATATTCAGGCTAAAAACCTCCTGGCCAGAGAGGATCCAAAGGGTAAAGGGAAAGCAAAGAAATAAGGATGTGCAAACAGAATAGGAGAGGACTTGGATGGCTGCCCTATAATGAAAATTGATATCACTGTAAGCCAATGTAATAATTCATCTCAGCTGATAGATCAGCTAACTGCTAATATGTTGTGAATACAATAGACAGTCTGAGCTCTGTAAGATTAATGTTTTTCTGCATGCAAGCTGCAACTAAAAGGGCTATTTCCCACTTTCATTAATCTAGAATAAATAATGGTTCTAATATTGCATATCTCTTGCCTTATCTGTGACAGTTTCTTCGTGCTGAAATAGGAGGTTGTTGCAGTATGCAACACAGCTTCTTGGAGTGTTCTGTGTGTGAGACAGAAAGGGAGTCATTCATGCTGGAAAACAGCTGGCAGAATTTCAAAGTTGCTTCCCTTTTTAATCAGTCTTGAGTTACAATGTGTTCCTGGAATTATAACACAGTTAGATATGTGTTTCTGTTTTCTGTTAGTGAGTTATTTCTTTTCTTTGCTGCACTGTTTCTAAGTGTTCATTGTGAGCAAGCCTATGGTGAGATTCAAATGGCAAGTAGGGTAAATTTTAATTTCTGGGTTTTGGAGTGTCTCTATGAACCTGTAGGACAACCAATATGTTGAGATRCGTGACCTGTGAAGCACCATGCAATATAAAGAGTAGGACTGACTCACCTCTTGGTAGTCCTGACATGACAGGCAGGGTAAGTTCAAATATAGCAATTCCTAACACTTGCTTAAATCTATTTGACTCTTATGTGAGAGTAGAAGGATATAAGAAACCTCCTTGGTCATTGAATTCTGCTCCCTGCTGTAACTGGCAACCATATCTCACAGTCCCCTTGGCACCCACCTTCCCCAAAACAAATTTCTTGTCCTCACCTTGCTTGGACTTCTGTGAACAGCTCAGGGAATTTACCTGAACATCACCCAGCTCTGTGCACACACTGGCTTTTCACACATTATCAGAGGCTGGGACTTTTGTTCAGGAATTTATTTGGGGTTAGCACCTTCTGCAGGTGCCCAGTGCCTGGATCACACATCCAAAGGGAAGCTGCAGTTAGGCTGAGGGGGCTGAGAGCAGCAAGGTGTCCACTCTTGTGAGCTGCACAGGAGTGTGAGATGCACTTTGCTTCTGGGCATGCATTGTGCTGAGACTCTCTTACCTCTCTCCTGGAGCAAAGCACAACGTCTGTGTGAGGGATTTTTGCAGGGCAGCAAGAGGAATATCTCTGTGTGGATTAATCCAGAAAGGTGCAGAGGAGCTTTTGTGATGTCCCTCTTTGTGCCCCTGCAAAGACCTGCAAACTTGATAGAGATCTGACACTGGTGGAGTAAGGAAAGAAATTGTCCCCATGTTGTTGCTTTCTTCTTGAAAGGCTGGCACTGAGGCCAGGAGCTGATGGGCTTCAGCTCCTCCTTCCCATGTGGGGGAAAAGGGGGAATGGCTTCAAAATGAGAGTAGGTTTAGGCGAAGTATTAGGAAGAAATTCTTCCCTGTGAGGGTGGTGAGGCCCTGGAAAATGTTGCCCAGAGAAGCTGTGGCTGCCCCATCCCCTGGAAGAGTTCAAGGCTCTGAGCAACCTGGCCTAGGCAGGTGTCCCTGCCACAGGCAGCGAGTGGAAACTGGATGACCTTTAATGTCCCTCCCAACTCTGACCATTCCATGCTGATTTGCAAACCTTATGTAGAATTTTTAGGCTGAAAAAAAACCCCCAAAGAATATACTTACTGCATTCTTTTAATATATTAAGCTAAAAAAAAAAAAAAAAAA
>CADDXX010000165.1:1408767-1479966 GCA_902810485.1 Alauda arvensis | reverse complement strand
GGTCAAATTATTCTGATATAACCTAAATATGATTGGCTAAAATAACATCTTACCAACATGAAAATAATAAAAATGATCCACATAAATGGGCAGCATGGAGACAATAGTAGATTCCCCTTTTTCTCAAACTGAATTGGAAAAAYCCTTYTTCCCTTTTTTTYCYCCCTTTAATGAAAATGGATACTTTAGCARTGCCTGAGTAAAAATATTGCAAAACCTAATACTGATTTGTTTGAAAATGTTCATACTGCACTTTTATTATGTTTAGTTTAACCAGGTATCTCATATTTTTTGATGATTGTTGTAAGTTTTGTCCAACGCTCTTTCCCCTCTCCTCAAAAAGCCTAGTACTGTACAAAACTCTTATATAATATGCAGAAATCCATAATTTGATAATTTCTGCTTCCATAGTGCATAGAAAACTTGTCTTATATTTCTGGYTTTTTCATATAGCCATCTTGCTGGAAGTAGACAAGCAGCTGATGGAGTCAAATAGARGAAATCTATCCTGTATGCTTCTTTTTTTAGCTCAGAAAAGGAATACTTTTCATTCATGGTGCTCCAATTTTTCTAAAAGGAAGAAGCAATAAATTTGCTAAAGCAGCCAAAAGAGCTTTCAGAGAAATGAATGTAGGCAAAYCTTTGATGGATACAGGTCAAAAGAAATGAGATCAGAGAACAAAWCTGATGACACATATTTTCTGTGATTCAGATAGAATGTGTTTATCTCAGTGCAGAAATAAAAAGTGGCAAAGGAAAGGGGATGTTKAAGTCCAACAGAAAAGGAAGGGAAAGATAAGGCCACAAAACAAACCCCAATTCAATTGACACTATGCCACAGAAGGGTTAAATCTGTGTATAAATTATTGCAACAACATATTGGAATGAAGGAGAAAAAGAAATCCTGGCAGTGGAAATGTAATACCTTTGAGTAGCCTGTGGAGAAAATCAGATTGGGACAGTGAACCGTAGTGACATCATTCATTATCATTGTAACAGGTGAAAAAATGGTAGMTGGCCAATAAAGTACTTTGATGTTGAGGTTTCTCCATCTGTACCTACAAGTGAATATGTTTTTTTGTTACATGATGATCAAGAAAGCTCTTCACCAGATTCACAGCTCTGAGCACATTAAAACATCATTAAATTTTGTTTCAAACACTAAAATACCTGTTATTCTCCTTTCATGTTGCCTCAAAAACACAGTGTACACTTGCAGCTGTTGAAACCAAAGAAAATGGGTTGTTCTAGTTATTTTCATAACTATTACCAAAGTGTATTCCCCCTCTAACAATTCTGGAGATCACTATGTGTAGCTTGTAATTTATTATATGCAAACACAAGTATTCTCTATTAAACAGACACTGGTGATTCATMGTAGGTTTTGTTCATACTTGAGATATATAGGTATTTGATTTTTTCATTTGGAGAAAGCAAAAGGGGGCTCAAGAGACTTAAAGTCTCAAATTGTTTATCCCTGCTTCAAAGGAAGGCTGTGAAATAGTKTGTGTCTCCTCAGTGACTACAGGACTTCTAAACAAATGTAATTTTCCAGCACTGAATTTGGATTTTGATATATTCCACTACAAGTTTGCAAACCTAATGTGCTGAGAAAACCATTCTTTGGCATACCTACATGCAAGTAATATCAATATATCTCACCCAGTTGCTGCAGCTGGGTGGCCAGAAAAATAATTTTTTCTTCAGATTACTCTGGTCTTTTTTCTGGGAAGTAAATGGTCTTTATAGGTCCCCCAAAGACCCATAAATATTTGAAAACACTTTTAAAATGATCATCTGGGGCTTTTGGCAACTCTGTTGAGGTATCCATTTCATGAAGTGTATTCTCCCRGCACCTCACAATGGCTTGCTGATCACACATTCCCTGGCTCACTCACACACATAAAGCTACYGCTGTACATTTGATGCATTTATAACACATACACTGAATGGATACTATTTGTTACACATGGGCAAAGAAAGCCATTCCAGTATGAAGAGGTAATGCCCACTCAAACCTCGACAATTTTGCTACTGCTGGAATCTGAAAAAAACTTATTTTTCTGCACTGCAGTAGAATGAAACTGATTTATACTATGTGTAGAGCAAAATAGATTTCATACAAATAAGTACTATAACAGCTTTATAAAGAACAGCTTTACTGCATCAGATAAAAAAGTATCTTGTTTGGATTTGTTCCAAATTTGGTGGCTGTATCTCTTTAGGCAAAGTCAATTGTACATGCATTTGCAGTAAACTTGGGACTGTCTAATTTAAAAATGAATCCCTCAGTCTTGTAATCTGCAAATGTAAATATGAGCAGTTCAATAATTAAGGGACTTTGAAATACTTCATTAAAAAAGGGACACTGCAAACTGTTACAAAGGTAATACATCAGCCAACTCCATTAAAATTTGGAAAAAAAAACCAAAAAAAGGAAAAAAGCATTGGAATTTCGTCATTCAAACGAGTGAAAGACATTGTGTCTYTGTGAATTACCAATCCCCAAAGTTGACAATCTGTCCCAAAATCTTGGGGTTATACAGCTTTTAACAAYCTTGTTTTCTGAGTATTTCTTGATTTTGAAACCCTCTCTTTTCCAATGTGTGCATGACGATGTGTTTTATCAGCTCTAAAAACGGTACCGTGGGTAAATGATTTCAGTTCCAGGGGCAGYAGGGAGGCTCTCCTTCCTGCCAGTATAATCCTGTGAATGCTGCCACTTCACATTCCACAACAAAACTGCCTSCAGGGGAGACCGAGTTTGGAGCCTCCTTGCAAAAATGGACTGTGCTTATCAAGSAATCGCTCTGCTTTCAGTTTGAGTGTTTACACCAAAAGGTAAAGGCTGATACACCTTGTGATTGCAGTCTTTGTAATAAAAATCTAGGAGGGAAGAGGAAAGGAAGGATGACCTTAGAGTCAAGGAACTGAATTTAGGTGTTTGAGATGAGTTGCATTCAGTTCTTTCCTTTCCCTGAAAGCCCTGAMAGAGTATGGTGAAAATTACTTGATCACCTCATTTCCTAATCTATTAAACAAGGATAAAAGACYGCCTTTGCAGTCTTTGCTAGAAGACTCCTCTATTTAGCAGCTAACTGCTTGAGGAGGCGATAACATCTCATTACAGGTACAYTTAGCACAGAGATTTCTGAGATCCTAATCTCACTGAGTACCCCTCTGACATARAAATGTTGGGAAACCTTCTTTTGCAGATCACGCTGAAGGCCGGGTGTTACTTACTTGCGGATTTCTGCCCATCAGCTTTGGATGTAGAGTTGAAGCCTGAGCTTTAGCCAGGCATGACTTGGTGCCACCCTCCTCCCTGTGCTGCACCTTGGCTGCCTGCTTGGCTCTCTGACAAGAGAGTGCCATCCCAGTTTCTGCACCGAGATAAGGTACCAGAACACCCAAGTGCTCTTCTATCAGAGACAATTGCAGACTCTTCCTTTCTGACTAGTTCTCATTCACACAGAAACTTAAAGATCYAGCAAGGAAATCTGCAAAGCAAACAAATGTTGCCTTCCCTGGTTTGCCAGTTTTGCCAAAATGCAGCTGCAGCAGCAGAATACCTTGAAGCCACTCAGGTGCATGTTCTGAGGTGGCAATCCCTGCATGGCACCCAGTGTCATCAAGAAGGGAGGCCAAATTCTCTTCTCTCTCTCTGTCTGACCTCCAGAGAGGGCTTTGCTGTAGCTGTGATGAGRGCTGGGGTCTCGCAGGCTCTGGCTGGCAGAACATTTCAGAGCTGTCCCAGGGATAAGCTTTGAGCCAGGGCTGCCCTGTCAGATGTGTCACTGGGACACCTTTTACTTCTGAGTCACTCTGAACCCAAGAAATTCTCTCCTGGTGTGCCCTCCTTTGTATGTAGGTATTTAATCCCTGTTGTAACAAGAGATCAGTTTATGTAGAGAGTGCACCAGACTGACAAACTGCTACTGTGTACCACAGAGAAAGGAAAGGAGAAAGGGAAAGATGCTCTAACACKTCCTAAATGTGTCAATATAATTATTTAACACATTGTTACCCAGGTCACTGAAAACTTGCTGAGTAGTTTTTTTCTTCTCACATATCCTTTATCCAACCACCCGGAAATAGGAATCACTCTCTAGGAATCTGGCTAAATGTTTGGCCTGCTTGACCTGAACACAAAAAGTAAATTCTGTCAGTAAAGTTATTTAAATCACAAACTAAACAATGACAAAATGTTAAATGCAATAAGCCAGAAACCTTTTCCTAGTGCTGCATGTATGGAGGGAGGAAGTCASRATGCACTCTAGGTACTTTCTGCTACCTGACTTAGTAACTTACTCTTGTTAGATGGAGAAATAGCAATGGTTTCAGGTGGCATAAGTTACTCACTAAGATGACAAAAGTCTCTTTACCAGTAATTTCTTCTGTTTTATAAGCAAGAGAATACCCCAGGAGAAAATCCTGTCTGTAGTGCCATAGCAAGTTCTCATATGTTATCATAACATAAGGTGTTATCATCCTACTAATTAAAAATGTTAATATCCTTGGTTTCTTTTGTTGATCTGGAGTATTGGGTCTTCATTAAATCCCTAGGTATTAAAAGAGATATGATGGAAAGATAATCCCTGTTCTTAAAGTTCTGGATCAACT
Source organism: Alauda arvensis (assembly GCA_902810485.1). Classification (NCBI taxonomy): domain Eukaryota; kingdom Metazoa; phylum Chordata; class Aves; order Passeriformes; family Alaudidae; genus Alauda; species Alauda arvensis. The sequence goes on along the minus strand of CADDXX010000165.1, from coordinate 1,475,343 downwards.
TTTACATGAATGCCAATATAGGTTTATATATATTATACATATATATATATATATATACATGTATATATAGACATTATTAGAACACATTTGATTAACACAGTATTATCTTTTCTCCCCAGGCTTTCTGTGTAAACAATGAGAAAAAAAAGTCCCTTTTCATACAGTTCTGCTTTAAATTTATACCTGGTCTGGAACTGAAAAATATGTTTTGCTTCAAAAGAGCTAYTTAAGATTAGAATGCCACATTTTAGTATTTTCACTTCTCATCACAATAGTAAGGAGCCACTTCTAARTGTACTTAACACAGGTCTGGCCCCCTATTACAGTCAGTATATGTTTAACCTCAAAAACTAGCATGTTGCTGCAAAATGTAATTCAGATTACTAGTGTTTTATGCATGGCAAAGTAATCCAGTTCATAATTTTTGCATGAATAATAGTAACAATTAGAGCAGGCTTGACTGAAAACRTCTATAATAAACATCTCTAAAGTTCTACAGATTGAGAGGATTTGTCACAGATGAAAAGAGATATGCTAATCTGAAAACGTAATGCATTTGTAAAGGAAGCACATTCTTCTACCAGCAGCTTTTTGTTCCTATTAAATTTTTTTCCAGCCATTCATCCTTCACACACACCCAGACATGATCTGTATTAGTTTGACAGCAAKGAGAAATGGTCATTCTTAAAATTTGCAGCAAATAAATGTAAGCAAATGGAAGATGTTAAACAAAAACTATTGTCCCCAAATACCAGGGAACCAGCCCTGTGGCAAATGTGACATGAACATGATCAGTGGCACTGCTTTTCTGAGCAGCACCCTCTGTGGGCACAACTGATGGGCAACATCAAAAAAGAGCTACTTCACAAGTTTCTCCACCCAACCCAGGAAAGCAAAGCGCAGGAATTCACCTCACATCATCCCTGTTGCTCACACTGATCAATACCCAGTATGGATAACCCAGCAGCTGGCAGTGTGATTGTGCATTTTTGCTGCRATGACCACCTATTCCTGGGGCCTGAAAACATCAGTGTCAGCAGTGTGGTGAAAGCAATGGGTGTAGGGCACAGGAAGATCTCACCAAGAACACAGCTGACCCTCTGCTAAGCACATGCCTTGCTGGAACCTGTGGCAAGATGTGTCACAGTGATATTTTTTCATAATTGCATCTTTCTAGTATACAATCAGATGYAGAATCTTCCATGATGCTCTCATTACCCAGAGCTGGATTCTCATTACTTTTGTTTTTCTGAAGTTCACAAACATATAAAAAGATGGCATTTCAATGTCTACCTACCTGACAACCTAAATGAATTCTGAAGGAAAAAAATCTCTCCCAAAGAGTAGYTTTGCTCTGTGGGGAGCCCTGAAACAAGAATTTTTTCTCAATTTCTGAAGCAGTGTCCCATCACAAAAGTAGAGCCACATAAATTTATGGTTCCATCCAGCTTTTTCTTTCTTGCAGGTTCAGAAAATAACCAGAATGTGTGGTTGGCAGGGTATTCCAGTACCATGTGTTCCAGGCTTTTAATTTTTTTACCCTAAATGGTCTATGAATCATGCTTAAAAGTTTACAGGAGGAAAATATTTCTGAGCTGATCTTCTTTCCAGATGGCCCCAGTCCCCATCTCCAGACCYTGGCAAAAATCAGAAGGTAAAGTTCAATGTAGGTGGCAGGCTGTCCCCACTTGCAGTGATCCTTGCTAAGGAAAGTTAAGTGCTTTAGTTTGAATTTTAAGACATGCTCAATGATTTCATGTGTAGCTGTATCACCCACAGCCACATTTCATGCTGCAGGGCATAGAAGATTATGAGGAGATAATCTTGCAGGCACAGCATTGAACTGCTGACCCTGCTTGCACTTTGGGGTGCAGAAACAGGGAGTACCTTCATGCAGCTTTCAGGTTCAGGAAAAAATCTGTACTGGGCAGGCAAACTGCACTGATGCTCTGTAACATGGCTAATTCATGGAATGACAAAGAGAACATAAAACAGTTACTGGATACCACATCAAGTGCTAAATTTATTGTGATGGGGTGCAAACATACACCTGTTATAACTTCACCCAATGTGCCCAATTGCAAACTTGCCAGATTTGAATGTATTGCAGTAGTCAAGAGAAAATGTAAAGGTATGTAAAATTATGTCAAGTATCCAGAGCCCCTGCTAAGCTTTCAGCTACAGAGATTCAGTTGGTGAAGTAAAACTSCTTTTGAATTCCCACATAAACTGTATTGCTCAAGCTCTAATTTAGGCTGAGCTTTAGGTGTAGCTGAGAGACACATGAAAGCTATAGCTGGTTATAATGCTGGATTGTCCCATCATACTGTCCCATGACCACAGAAGCAAAGCAAGTTTAAGCACCATCCCTGATGGAAAACTACAATTTAACCCATCTCCTGTGTCTTCCTAGAGTGAACTGGGGAAATGTGGAACAGACCTTTAAGTACAGGGCAGCTGGCAAACTAAAAAAAAGCTCATTTTATRATGGAGTGTTTGGAGAAACATACATATAAATGTAGCAAATTGTTGTCTCTATTCACAGGGGTTAGAGATCTTTGTAACACTCSAACTCTAATATCTGGTCTGGCTTCCAGGAAACCTTTTGCTTCACACTTCATATTTTTCTGATCAGTTTCCTGCTGTAAATAAGGTAAAATCTGAGTCCAAGTGAGTCAAAGTGTCAGAGTTATTTCACCTTTTTTTTTTTTTTGTGAAGGTGCAAGTCAGAGAAAAGTAAGAGTTCAAAGAAAAAACTGAAGAAAAGTAAAAATGCTTTTTCTCAGTTTTTGACTGTGTTCAGAGGAGACAAAGACTGAAAGGGACTGCTCAAATGCCAAATGAGATCTTCTGCTTGAGGAGAGAAGGGAAACCTGTAGCTTTTCCAGAGCAGATATTCCTCCTGGCTCAGAATTCCTCCTCCCTTCAGCTGCAGCTGCAGGGGTCTCCATCACCTGGTTCCTGTAGGAAAGCATGGAGAGAGCCTACTCCAAGCCAGGAGATCAAGAAYGGGAGCCAAGCAAACACAAAGTGGGCCCTGATAAATATCTGGTGTGTGAGAAAGGATGAATGGATGGCTCCCCATGGAATTTAATTAATAAAGTCGTGGCCTGCTCCTTAAATACCTGTCTGCCACTCCTGCATGTCCTGAGCTAAGTGCAGGCTTYATGGTTTGGCTTCTACCTATGACTGGTTTAATTGGAAATGTGTCAGGATGGTGATCAAATTAGGATTTGAGAACATATATCTTAATTAAGTTTAACAGAGTGTGCTTGCCCAAACAAAACTTGCTTTCCATCTTCATAAATCAAAATAAAGATCAAATCTATTTCTAGTGGCTTKTGTTGATTTCCACTTTTAAAGAAACCTTGACAACAGGACTGCAATGTGAATCACTCATGAAAATATTTTTCCCTGTTGGTCCTAAAAATTTTGAGTAAACAATTTTGTGGTTATTCTACATGTTTGATTCAAGTAATTTGCCAGTTCCTTGGGGAATAAGAAAAATTGTCTGATTTTCATTGTTTTTAGTAGTCTCTGTATGTGTTCAGAAATATGGAGACTTTCTTGTGTGCATCAACACCAAAAGGCAGTTTTCAAATCACTGTGCTTAGTTAATATTTAAATATAAATCAAAACTTCACTGTTTACAGCTTTCTATATCATGAACTGCAATGTAACTTCAGCATGATCAATTATCTTATCATTGGTTTTTCTACTTTTTTTTAAAGGTTTACAATATAAACCAGAGAGGAAAAGTCTAAAATATACAGGAAATTAAGTTTCAAAGTATAACATATTAAAGGCAAATTTGAAGAGTTATTAGTCACAGATAAATCAGACTTAATGGATAAAGCATATTGGGATTTTTTCATAGATTTCTTTTGCAGTCACATGAGGATTTACCAAAAAATTATAGCACTTGAGTTTCCCCAGAAAATATTTATATTTTCTACACAYATATGAATGTTTGACCACAGGTTCAATTCTCTTTCTACTGAACAAAATTCYCATCAGCTTAAAAGAAAGTGAAATAATATCCAATAGAAAGGAATTATGGATATCTAGGAACTGGTGTTATTTTATCTTAAGGGACTATTTCTCACTAACAAAAAGACTTTTTTGCCCTTCCCATTTCCAACACACAGAGCCAGGTAACAATCTGTCCTAAATCAAAGTGGCCAATTGTAAGAGTTGGTGTTCATGCACTGACRTAAGAGATGCTGTGGAAGCTGCAGATCAGTCACACACCTTCTTTTAATCTGGTAATGCTCCTTAATACACTATTTCATAACATTAGTAGCTTTCCAATCTGGAATTAAGGTTACCAATGATATTCTGAACAAAAGTGTAGAACTTCCATAGCTTTTGTCTAGTAGCTGCCCAAGGGGTGTGTCTACCATTTATCCCAGATCTTAGACAGGAAATTGCTTTTAGAATCTCTACTTGTTCCTTCATCCACCAGCATTTTTTTAGTCCATGTTTTAGCAGTAATATGTGGAGCTCTGCTGATCCAATCACATCTCTCTCCTCAAACTGGTGATATGAATTTTTTATGATGCAGTGGCACTGCAATGAGGTACCATGGCTAAAAGTAACAACCCTGTAATGCTGAAATGTGATTTATTGCATAACCATTAATGCTATGTGTGACRTGCATTTGCAAGAGAATAATGCAAAGTGGAACAGGTAGAGTGAAAGGGATAGTAGAAAAACTGGGGAATGGAGATCTTTCCTTAGGAGAGCTGTGTTTCTGAGCTACAAATATGTCTACAAAAAAGTGTACCACACTTTTACCCGTCCTTCATGGATAGCCCCAAGCYGCCTCTGCCCTCACCAAGCTGACTGGATGCAAACCAAATCTTATCCAAAAGCCCCTGGAGTGCAGCTCCATGCCAGAGCCCTCACAGCAAACCCTGTCCGTGTTTAGCTGCCTCTCTGGCAAGGCTGGGAAGCTTAATGAGTGCTGATTGTTCTGTGGGCAAGTCTCAGGATGTTTGAAGTATGTCAGAACAACCACAAAGGGACAGAGCCAGTCGAGCCAAAGCAGAACATGAGGGTAAAGAAGTCTTCCCAAATCAAGTTAGTCTGGAAATTCGAAGATTCCTAAGTGAACAAGAAGGATTTCAGATGACCTTTCAAACAGAATAGTGATGAGCAATGAGCTAACTGCTTCCAGCCAGTTCCTTCTGAAGAAGTTTATGGAAGCTCATTGTACATGACTAAAGGAACTGCATTAAATATTCCACGTAGTTCTTTCCAGGCATGTGCTCCTAATAATTACACAAAGCAGCAATAAATAATGCAAGGTCTGTAGCACCAGTAATGGGAAATATCTTCACCTTCTGCTGAGAGAACCTCCTGCTGGAGGTTTGAAACACTTAATGGTGCGAGAGTCCCATAAATAGAATTGCAGAGTAGACAACTTTTGATATATTCAGGGCTTTGCTTCAGGGAAGTGTTCTCACTAATGAGTGTCTCTTTGTACCTTCAGAAGCTATTTGGTCTCAGAAGCTGATCTAGTAGTTGTCTGATGATACATCCTGAAGATTTTCAGTTCATTCATTTCAGATTAATGTTTRTGTTGATTCAGTTTTCATTTGAGCTAGACCTGGGAAATTTCCAACAGATGATTAGAAATAGTATGAGTTTCTGGACCCTATTACTATTTCTCTACAATTTTAATTTGACTAAGATTTGCAGAGTTATCAATAATTTCTTATTTTAAAATCTAATTTTGAAAATAACAGCAAGTACATTAAAAAAAAAAAATCCTAAACAACCCAACCCCAAATGCAGGTTTAGATTTTAACTGTGATTTTCAAAATGCTTTCAATTTTGAGTGGAACAAGAGTGTCTTCTTTTCACCAGAAGAAAATATTTCCAACAACTCAATGATTCMTCACGTGAAACACACACTTGTCTATAAGCACGGGCAGCAGCTCTGATGTATTGACATCTGCATTATACTGATTCCAGGGTATGGATTCTGTAGAATTAATTGCTGACTCAAYGGTTAGGRAAATGCTTATTTGATTCTTACATTTTAGTTCTGAGAAGAACTTTTTCAAAAATTTTGAGATCAACTTAGTGGAATGGTTTTAATTTGTGGAAATGTTGTAGACTATAAAGCAACAAGTCCTGCATCCCATCCGAAAATGATTTTAAGAAGTACTGCCATTCATCTGGTTTTGCACTTAGCTTGTGTTTCACATTGAGAAAAATACATTTTCCAGATAAAGCTCTAAAGTGTGAAGAATCCCAAGTAACTCTGCAGGTGCCTGTGTAGGTATTATAGTAAACCTTTTTAAGTGTTACATAAGGGGATAAAAGAACTCCTTGTGATTCTGTTTTTAATATGTGTTAAATCCACAGCACAACTGAGACTGTAAAGTTTCAGCATTCCAAGCAGTTAAAATAACATGACTTTAAAACCCCRTATTAAAAGAAAAAGTTAAACAGGAATGTCACAGCAAATAATTGTTGGCTTCYTTATAGACTCCTTCCCTCTGTGTTTGTTCCACTGCCGTGGTCAAGATAAATGGAGGCAGGTTTGGTCAGYARTMCCTGGAATTCTTCYTCTCCTCTTTTGCAACWGAAACAAAGATTTTGACATYCACATAACAGCAATGTGTATATATRTTTATTGAGTTTGGTTTTGCAGGGAGATACTTCTTTAAAATTTCATAATAATGAGATCAAAATAGCCTTTGTAGTTATTATAAGAAGATCTCTAAATTGTTGACCATTTTTGAGATGTGATTATATTGGAATTATAAAGTGAAAGTGTTTCTAGAGATGTCACCTTTTAAAAATTGTATTAACTACATTTTGATCTAAGTTTTAGGTTGAATATCTGCTTTTCTTCCATTCTAGTTTTCAAAGAGTCATAGAATTTCCTGCATTGGAAGAGACCTTAAAGATCMTCTTGTTCAGGAACAACTTCCACCAGCCAGGTTGCTCAGAGCCCCAGCCAGCCTGGTCTTGAACACTTCCAGGGATGGGACAGCTACAGCTTCTTTGGGCAACCTGTGCCAGTGCCTCACCACCCTGGCAGTCAAGAATTTTTTCCTAACATCTAAACAAACCTATTCTCTGTCAGTTTGAATGCATTCCCCACTGATTGGCCACTCCAGACCCTTGTAAATAGTCTCTCTCCATCTTGCAGCCCCCCTTCAGATACTGGAAGGCCACAATTAGGTCACCCCAAAGCCTCCTCTTTTCCAGGCTGAACAACCCCAACTCCCTTAGCCTTTCCTCACAGCAGAGCTGCTCCATGCCTCTGACTCCCTTGGTGCCTCCTCTGGCCTGGCTCCAACAGGTCCCTGTGCTTCCTGTGCTGGGAGCCCAGAGCTGGATGCAGCCCTGCAGGTGGGGTCTGAGCAGAGCAGGGCAGAGGGGCACAATCCCCTCCCTGCCCTGCTGCCCACGGGGYTTGGATGCAGCCCAGCACACGGGGGTTTCTGGGCTGCCAGAGCACATGGGGCATGTCCAGCCTCTCACCCACCAGCACCCCCAAGTCCTTCTCCCAGGGCTGCTCTGGATCTGTTCATCCCCAGCCTGGATTGGTATCAACACCAGCACTTGGTTTTGTTAAACCACATGATATTCCCATGGGYCACTTCTCAGGCTTGTATGGTTTTGACAATATGCAATGTAATGCACATACTACAGAGTGATTTTCTGTGTTCTGCTGAAGCTTCAAGTTTTCACCTAGACAGGGAAGAGTTTTTCTTCAAATAAGGAGGCTTTGTATCCTTTTGATGCATAATTGAGAGACACAGGATGAACAATAAAATGTTAATAAGGAAAAATTCCTTACTATTCCCTACAGCGTTGCTGCTGCTAAGACAGTAAAYCCCACATGTCTAATTTCATCTCTGGAGAAGCTGTCTTGTCAGTGGAAAACTGCTTTGCTTTATAACTTTCTCCAGTATGGCCTCGTGTTTGGCCTACAATGACTTGTAGACCATTGTACAGGGGGGGAAATTCCAGTTTCACCAAAGACAATGAGCATGGGACACTCTTTCCCCACTTTCCCCCACCTCCTTCCTGAAAGATTCTTGCTCTTGGAATCCAAAACTGCAGCATGGGTTTGTATAGTTATGATGACAACATCATACCCCTCTTCCAAGTTCAGTCCAAGAAGGGAAACAGGAAGTGCTCCAGTTTTTGCCATTTGTTTTGTGGAATTTGCTTAGGTCTCTGTAACAGCAGGAGTTCTGCACAATGGAAAAATCACAGGCTGCTTTTTCTTCAGAGGACTGAAAACAGAGTAAAATCTTTATCAGAAGTGCACAGTACAGATGAGGCAATGCTCACAGATTGCCATAGTGAAGAAAGCTGTAGCTGGAAGTAAGGAAAACATATTGCTATAAGAGTGGAAAATTCTTCAAAGGTTCCCAGAGAGATRGCTCCATCCTCAGATTCCTTCACAGAAACCAGAAGGACAAAGACTGGAGCTTACTTGGATGCTAGCCCTGYTCTGGGCATGGAGTGACTCCACTATGAATTTTCTTCAATTTTGTCATTCTTGAGCTACCACAAGTCCCTTTGTGCTAACTCAGAAGCCACAGCAGAATTCTTCACCGGTTCCACTTTACTGTCTAGATCTGCCCAAAATAACTGAATGATTTCTCCTTTCTAATTAATATTAGACGTAGGCAGTTAATCTTTTCTTGCCACCTGGTGTTTCCTRCTAAGCAGATACCTACAGACAAAAGTCCACTTGCAAACAGATGTGGCYTCCTCTTCTGCTCCAGATCCTCCAGATATTTAACAAGCAAGAACAAGGCTTGAGAGCAATTGTGCCTTCAAAAAAGCCCCAGTGTACTCACAGAAGATCTGGTACTCTTAAAAGGCCTTATATTATATTGTACAGGTTCATTATATTTATAGACTAAATGAAGCTCATCTCTGTCAGAATTTTTGGCCAGGACTGAACTCTGAACAAGCAAGCAAGATGAATTAAAGATATATCCTCAGTGAAAAAAATTGAGCAGTTAAAACTCTCATCAGCATTGTTATCAAAATGTATAAAATTACCGGAGAAAGTTTAATTATCTTAATGATCTGCATTTTTAAACCAGAAATTTMAAAAAAGGAAGACAGAAATAAGTTAGCTTAGGTTCTGTGAATAATATCAGTGTTTTATTTGAAGAACAATGTAATAGCTTTCATTTCCCCCTCCTAAATTTGCACAGTTAACTATGAAATTGTTACAGAATTTGGTATTAAAACTCCASTAAGAAAATAAAATTCCTTTTCTTAGAAAAGAGAGAACGACAAAAAAGTTTCTAATTGATTTAGAAATGAAGAGTCTGTCTTAAAGTTTTAGGTGCCTATACCCCCCAAATTCCTAGGAGTAAGGTGATTTCTGAAATCTCACACCTCCAGAAGTGCACYYCAAATGGAAAACAAATTGTTGAGCRARAGGAGCCACCTGCTCCACAAGAAATAAACTGGAAATCAGGACAGGTGACCTCCAGAAGTCCCTTCCAACCAAAATCACTGTGATTCACTCAGTGCTCAAGAGTCACTGCCCACCCTGGTTGGTCCCTGCCTTGCCAAATTCAGTGCAGAAACGTGGAATGAGCTGTGTTACCTGCTGGTCAATGCTGAGCCCAGCTGTCATCACACACCACTGGCACCGAGGGAAASRGCAGCATCACAAGCCAGAGGCRCCCTCTGTAAGGCCAGTGGAGAACMCCCTGGCAGGAGATGAATAAGAATCTATTTTATAATTATAAAAGCAAATGAGACAGCTAACAAGTGGGACTGGCTGCATCAGTTCCAAAATCAGCAAAATTAACATGMAAGGAAGAAGTACATGAATAAGACTCAGAGCTATAAGGTTATCCATATTGAGGGAATATGAGATTTACTGCATCAGTGAATCAATCAGAAAAACAATATTTAAGAAGAAAACTGATACCTCTTCCTTTTTAAAAAATGATGATGGTTCTGGAAGGCACGCTGTGGAAAAACAAAGACATATCTCTCACTCCCATTCAAGGCACACAAAGGCAAAATAAATAATATTTGGGAAGATAAAAGATGGAAGAGCTGTWACATCTGGAAGGAAAAGTGTAGATGGGCAGTATCAGAGACCACAAGCAGCTTTTTGAGGGCCAYAGTTGGCCTAGGCCTACACCTTGGAAAACATTAGTGATACTTTATAGCACGGTTCAGGCCATCAACAATCTGCCTACACCAGGGAAATTCCTGAAAAAGGTGAACTAGGTATGAGCCCAGTGCACTGCAGCTGCGAGTGGCTCCCAGCCTGTGGGAGCAGGCTGCCCTGGAAGGCTGTTTCCCACGCAGGGAGAGCGATTGTGTGTGGATGTCATGTCCTCAGCCCTGCCAAGCAGACGCAGCCTTGCTGCTCTGCACTGCTCAAACTGCTCAAACATCCCTGGTGTCTCTGAGAAGGGTCCCAACACAGCAGAGCTCTCACTGGTGAGTGGTGGGCACTAATGACACTGGATGTCAGGGGGAAACAGAGTACAGAAAGAGTCTTTGTGCTCATTCTTAGCAGACCTTTTTTTTTGGCTGTGAACCTATCGGTGCTGCTGACAAAAGGAGTGTAACAAATATCTGCCAGTCAGGAATGCAGAGATTACCTTTTCATTTAAAAATGATGTGGGTATTTGGGACACTGTACAGGCAGATTACACACACATATAAAATATAAATAAAAAGCAGAAAAACTGGTGATGACTCGCAGAGTAACTGCTGCTCTGTGGAGATGCAGAGACAAAAAGAAAGACAATTCGTTTAGAATGCCTAGGACAGCATRTTTCAAATTCCAGTTATCATTGTAAAAGTCCTCTCAGTATGAAATGAGTTTTTATTGTAGAAGCCATAAGAATGTTTCCTGGTGCACTARMAGTAGTGAAGGCATAGAAACACACACCCACACAAAAGTTTATGTACAAATGTCTAGCACAAAGGCTGGAGGCAGTGACAGTGTTGTCAAATGATGAACACTTAAAGCTTGTTGTATACACCAGGAAACACAAGCCAAGCAGACACTTTTCAAAGTCTGAAATAACTTGCTCYCTTCCAGCAAACTATGCCTTTTATTTGCTTAGTTCCCCAGCATAAACTTAGTGCCAATATTTTTACAGACCACATTTGTATCAAAAGCWTTTTCACTAGACATGGTAGCACAGAGCAAATGAAAGAATATTCCTTTAATTTTGCATGAGGCACAGCTTTAGATATTTAGTCACCATTGCTCTTGCTGAGTGTAGAGGAGCTAACAGTGGTTCTGTTCCCAGCTTAGCTACTCCAGCTTAGTAAAACAGCTCCATGGACTCAAGCCAGGGAGTTATGCTCACACACTGGGACTCGACACAAATGAAGCACTTGCAAATGTGTGTAACTGTGCTCTTTAGCAGATCTGGTCTCGTGTGACCAATATTTCTTTCCAGAATCTACTAYTCTATTCTGTTATGTTCAGTGTTAATTTTCACCTGATTTTAAAGTATATTGTTGCTCCTTGGATTGTTAGGCAGTGCATTAAACTTTCATTAAATGCCACTGATTCCTGCACCCAAAGAAATACAACTTACTCCAGTGTTTTAATCCAGTATGAGCTGCATTGACAAGGAGGGTTATTTGCCAATGTTTTGAAGGCAGGCAGGGTGAGAGGGAAAAAGTCTTTACATTTTCCAAGTTTATATCTAGGCCCCAGATGGAAACAATTCTACAACAAAGGAATGAAATCTGGTAGGATATTCTTGAGATCTTGTAAGTTCAGCAGCACGTCACAGTACTGAGGCCAATTTTCCAGAAGACTGATTTGAATAGCAGAAAAAGGGAGGAGAGGAAGGCCAAGTGGAATTCTAAGTTAACCCACAACGTGCTGCAGTCTAGCRTTAAATGGGAATTTTATATAAAATAACAGAAATTATAGAATTAACTCAGGTTACCTGTTTGCCTATTGTTTGACTGATAATATATGAGCCTGTGGCTTTTAAAAGGAAAAGCCTTCAGCACTTTAAGGGAGGCAAGTGAATGATGCAAGTTTCTGTTACTGATTACAGTACTTACAGTTCTTTAGAAGATTTGTATTTATAATCCCAACGTYTGTCTCTGACATCGGAGGCTTCAATCTGCGACACTTAAAAGCTTCATTTGTTTTGTTGCAAAAATCTACCACTGAAGCAAATAAATGATACCCCCTATCAGCCCACATATCTTTCAAAATAGATTGTTGTACTAATCAGTAAGTGAAAACAAAAGGCCTTTTAAAGCCTGCCAGCAAAGATGGAATGAATTACTTCTAAGATGCAAGACTGCAGAGCTGGTAGCCTGCTAAGTAATCATTCTTGGAGACTATTTGCCTTTCACAGTTCTTTAAAAAAAAAAGTTCCATGGCAAAATTAACTTCCAATTTAACATCTGTTTCCTAGCAGAGGAAAGATAGTCCTGTGGATTAAAGCTGAGGACTTCTGGGCTCAGATTTCCTGGGGAGCCTCGGCCAAATCACTTAATCTCCCTCTGCTCCATTCTGTGTGAGTAAAGTGGGGGATAAAAATGGGCTGCCTTTATCACTGCAATGAAAGCTTTTTTGGTCAATGTCTTGCCTTGWGTGGGGACACAGAGCCCTCCTGACTAAGTGGTTCTGAACTCAGGTCCTTTGGGCACCGCTGTACAAAAAAATGAAGTGATGAGACATCAGGCAGATGTATCAGATGCACTGGAGCTGATAGAAAGAAAAGCTGGTAAAATGAGGTTTAATTGATGACCTGGGAATTTTTTTTCATGGAACCACCAGGAGTTCCATGAGCCTTGTGAAAGTTTGTTGCTGGGAAAAATCATTTTGACAGACAATCATCCTTCACGAGGACTCAGTGAACTCAGATGAAATTACCAAAGCTAAAACAAGTGAAGGCATTTTATTAGGTGTGAGAAGAGCTTTCAGCTCAGATAGCTTGTTTATTTTGAAAAGCCTCAAGCTTAGGTAACTTCTAGAAACAAATCCCAAAAAACTGATGCTGATGTTGAGTCTAAGMAATTGGAASTTGAAATAATTTTTSAAATTATTGAAATCCTCTCCTAAAGCAAGAGGATTTTCCTTTATTGCTTGTAGCATCAAGCCTCTCATTCTTAAAAAATGACTTATATTAGTCTAAATAAGRGCTTTAAGTTTTCAAACCTGAAATAATTACTGGGTAAATAAAGAGATGCATCAATCAATATTRGAATGAGATGACAAGCTAAAACAAATATCTAAAATATCTCAAACATGAAAGTAAAAAAAAGGAATAAATATGGATTTTGAGCCTTGCTACAGTAAAACAGGTATTTTTATTTTTTTTATAGAAATTGCTTGGATTTTTCATACCAGTACATAACACTAACTTTCTTCAAATGTGCTTTCCTGAAGGTTAAAATTCTTGGTGGGTTGAAAATGGTGTTTGAATACCTACTGTGCATTGCAAATTTGAGTTTTTTCAATCAACCTGCCACTCAACTCCTTCCACTGTAAATAAATTCACTGAAAAAAAAAACAAACAACCAAACCTGAAGTCAAGAAGCAGCACTGAACAGGGAATTCTGTTCTTAAGAWACAGACAAAGATTGTACTCTGAAGATAATAATTCCTGTCTCTCATTGCCTCTCGTGTTCCTGGCAGTCCATGCAAAATGGCATGAAAAGCAGAAGTCAGGGAGCAGTGAAGTAAAATGAGGGCAGAGGGGCACAAGGGCAGGCTCAAAATGGAGAAGGCACAGCRAGTTAAGTGAGTGACCACCTCATCTCAGGAATTTTCACGTTCGTGCAGTTCTTCCAAGCTGCTTCAAGCAGAAAACAGTTAAATGGAGCATAACCAGAAATGGACTAATCAGTTGTTATGTACTTATTACCGCTCAGGTCAGCATAACCTTTCCATGTTTTGATACATTTTTAATCTCACTTTTCAAGCAAAAAAAAATTTTACTCTCCTGATACAAATTTCACCCTCCTGAAATATTTTTTTTAAAAAACAAAAGGTTACACATTTTAGAAAAAAAAAGCAACAAAACAATCCAAGGCTGTAACTAGAACTAAACAGATAGAAAGAGGTATTTTACACAAACATTTACAATTATCTGGTTGTATAAATTACATTTTTTGAACTTTGATACTGCCAATATGTACATCCCATCAGCAGCTGTGTCATCACCAGGAATATATTGCAGATGTATTTATAGGAGAGTTTAAAATGTATAGTCATGAAAGCTACATTTTGAATTAGTGGTCAGTTGTGCTTGTGCATAAAAATTTTTGAGTAAGGGTTGGGACCAAGTGACCTAGTGGGACCAAGTGAGGTTTCCTCCAAACCAAAATGTTCTATGATCCAATTAAAATACATTTTTATGAATTATTTTTACCTAATCACTATGGAGATTCATTCCATGTGACTCATTTTGAATCAACATGGCTTAGAAAGTTGTATAAGCTACTCACAATCACACCATGAGCAAAAGATTTTTCAAAATAAGTTTTCTTGCTGACCCATGCAGGCAATGAAATTATTGGTGGGAAATTGTAAGAAGCCATAACTAGGACAGAGAAAAAAACCAAAACCAACCAACCAACCAAAAACCAAACAAACACCCCCAGTCCTGAACAGATAAATCACCAACATCCAGTTTATATTACACAGCATGTGAATAAATGAAGAAATTCTAATATCACAGAACCAAGTTTTTCTGCTTTTCTTGAAAAGATTTCTGCATTTCTGTAAATGTCAAATTATTCAGCTTCATTATTTACACATTTTGCTGACTTATGGAAAGTTATGTTCAAAATAATAAACTTTGCTGGAAAAGGTTCAGATTTTGCAGCTTTTGAGCAGTTTAACTAGTGTCTATTGATTTAAATGAAATAAGTACATGGTTCCCTCAGTACTTGTTAGCAATATGAAGTCAAGCTCTAATAATTGAATCCCATTATTTCTCCAGACTTTTCCCTCGTACTTGCATCATGTGCTTCATCATGATTTGAGTTATAAAGCAGGCTGTGCATAGGAAAAGGTGGACATTGGGTGGGAATAAGCAGAAGCTTATATAGCATCTTGCAGAATCTGCTTGCAATGCAGCTATCTTCTTTTATCTCCTCAGTTTGTAAAGTATAAAGAAAAATAATATTCAGATCAGAAAAAGATAAGACCTTGAAAGACATAGTGGGCACAATATGTGTTAAATACAACTTTCATGTATGTAGTTAAAGCTGYTGCCTCAAACCTGCCATGAGTCATGTTCCATTATAGCAATGAAGTGTCAGCCAAAAATTTGAAATACAAACCCAGATTTCTCCTCCTTCAAACAGACTGTAACCTAATGAAATTAAAATCTGTATAGAGAAGCTGGGTCTAAAAGCATGGAATAACAGTCCCATGATCTGAGTCTTCCACTCTGAACAGTTGAGGAGGATGTGGGGTCCAATGGTTCAGATCCCCTTGAACCCAAGGGACAAAGGGGCCCCACCACAAAACTGAGGCTGCACTCTCAGTTCAGGAGCCTTTGCGCTTGGATTCTCACTGGTGCATGGAAACTGTTACTCTTTACAGAGCAGTAAGGGCTGGCTTTTGTGCAGAGTCCTTCCCCATTTCAACRTACTCCACTGAAATGCTTAATCCCCAACACCAGTCCTACCGAACGTGCCCCGTGACCTCTGTGAAAATGAGTGCTTGCCTACATGGAGTAAAGTGCACCTTGAATCAAGCCTAAATGAAGGGTAGGAAAAAAKGATAGCAACGTGATGAGGTGGGAAGTTAGCCAATGGGAGGAGTGCAGAGTTCACAGAGATGATGGAAATCCAGCATTCCATGGCAAAATAAAATGTGAAGTGCAAGGGGTCTCCTAAGGTATGATCTACATTTTTAAAATATGGAAACACATGCTCCTGTGAATATTCTTGAATGAAGCAGTTCATTCCCATAAGATAAGAAAGAGTATTGGTGATGTGGATCCATCTGCAGTTTGAAATTTCCTCCCTTTTCAAAATTTATTTACAGCTGCTTTTACAGTTTAGATTTTTTTATTGAATTCCTTTCAAAATGCTGAACTTTAGACTAGCCCTAGGAAGGCAGAAAAACCCCCRGTTTTCCTTATCTTTTAGCTACTCTATTTTTTTTCAATAAAAAAATTAATTGCTATTAGGTTTATTTCTATATCAGAGCTCTTAATATTTTAATCACTGTTTAGTCTAYGCTCACTCATATTTAAAAATTGCCAGACATTTTCTTTGGCTATAAATATTTTTCCTMAACAAGCATGAATTCTAAATTGTAGAATTCATGATTTTATCTTGCAGAAAGTCTGTATTTCTGGGCTAACAGGCAGTTCTTGCTCTCTTTTTTCTTCCTTGCTTTATTGATTTCCTGCTTTCTTTCTCTCATTCTCTTTCTTTCTCTCTCTCTCTTTAATTAGAGGAATGTCTGATCACAGAAATGTCTGATCCTTTGATAATTGTCTTTTTTAGCCTAAAATAAAACACAACTGAGATTAATTTTATTTTTTTTTACAGTTTAGACTGACAGAACACTGTATAATGCATGTTAAAGAAAGTACCTAAGTGAAAGCTCCCTAACACCCTTCCATTTCCTACATTGAGCATACATTAAGGGCAGTGTATACACCAAATACATTCACACCCTCAGCCATATTTTCTTGCAAATATTAAGAAACAACACATGAAACTTGACAAGAGTTTGTTTCTCAAACCACAGGGCTAAGTTTAAAACAGAAACTTTGAGTCTGGTACCCTTCTGTRCAGTATTGGTTTCAGCTGAGTTAAMCTCCAGTAATTTGAAGTGTATTCATCTAGATTTACCTAGCGTGACAAGGAGACACTTTATTGACAGGTTTTTCTCACAAGAGAAGCATTTCTTCATAGSATTTATATATTATTTATGCTGCAGTAGTCCCTGGAGATTCAGTAATGGATGGGGAACTGGTTGCATCCAGCAGGAGAGGACAGCGTGCAGCCGTCCCATGGAACWGTGAACCTTTTGGCCCAAAACTGTAAGTAAAGCAGAGATCCTATTACATGCTTTCCTGAGGGACAATAATGGATGGACATGGCCAAAGCATTCAATTCCATGGCTGAGAGATGAGGAGAAGCCAAGGCCATGTTCTCAAATGGTGTACATTCTGCTGAAGAACACATTGAAAAGTGACCTGTGGAGCTTTTCATACTGAGAATTCCCTACAACAGCCTGCAGCCACTGTCCCCCAAAGGGAATCTTGCAATGGATAGAATCCATAGGCACTGTTAGGAACTCTGCACTTTGAATTAGTTTCACTGAGAAATTTCTGATGGACTTCCCAGAAGAAGGGGCTTTCCCATTCAAGAGATGAGATGGGRCAGAGCTTTGGTGTTGAGCACATAAAAACCCTTATACAATAAATCAAAAAAGAGACCTTTAAGAGCTGTCAAATTCCTGTGTAGCCACAGTTGTCAAGCACAGTAATTAATTTTTCAGGAAGGAATAAAAAATTAGATCTAAATGCTCAGAGAATTAAAAAAAGGCAAAGGAAAGAGATGCCATCTACAGATTCAAACTCACCCATGAGRTACAACACTGTAGAATCATAGAATGTCTTGAATTGAAATGGACCTGTAAGAGTAATCAGGTCCAACTCTCTGCTCCTTGCAGGGCTGCCTGTCACTAAACAGGGTGTCATACAGACTCTTCCTTGAGCTCTGCCAGGCTTGATGCTGTTACCACTTCCCTGGAGAGCCTGTTCCAGGGACCARCTTCACTGTTCCAGTGAAGAACTTTTTCCTGATGTCTGATCTGAAGTTCCCCTGAAGCCGCTTCATTCCATTTCCTYGTGTCCYATTGCTGGTTGCTGGAGAGAGGAGAACACTCCAAGTCTTTCAGAGATTCAGAGATTATGCCTGCCCAACATAATTCCCACTAGATTTAGATAGACTGGTTGAGTTTTTAAGGAATCATATATACCTACTCAGGCATTCCAGTTGYTATTGCTTAGATGACCTGCAGCTGTCTTTACTCTGACATAKGGACTCACACACATCCTTGCCCCATGTCAACCCCTTTCTTTAACCTTTAATTTCTGGATTCCTTGCAGTTTGTTCCACTTACAGTTGCTAAAAYGGAATCATTACTTTTCCTTGTTAACTATCTTTGTTTTTTCTGCCACTAAAAATATGCTATTATCATACTTTGTCAGACCTATTAGGATTATAACCACGGTGGTTTTAATTGTTGAAAAGRTCTTTGTCTTTCTCATCCAGCTTCAGCCATTAAGCATGTGATAAATAGGAGCCCATTTCTCCTTTCAAGCCCTGAAGAAGGAAAATGAAGGGTCTCCTCTTCATCTCCATTCTTTTATTTGTGGAATTACAATGCTTCCATTGTAATTCTGTAACACTGAACAGAGAAATGCTCTGRCTACATCAGGTTCACCACTTATTAGATCAGACTGGAATATAGACTTTATGACATTGGCAGTTTTGACTGAATAAAAATTGTTTATCTAAAAGCTTTCTGCTTCAATATGTGTTGGGGTTTTTTTTGTGGTTGTTGTTTTTGATTTTTTGTTTATTTGTTTTTGGTTTTTGATTTTCATTTGTTTGGGTGTTCTTTGTTTTTTTTTTTTTTTTGAAAACTTAAAAATAGACCTGGAAGTGTCTCATTATACTTCCTGGTAACTCCAGTTCTGAGATCTGAAGACTCCTTCCTCTGTGGGATAAATTCCCTAGGTAAATTCTATCCCCTATGGTACATCTTCCTTTTAAACTCTTGCTAAGCTMCTCTAGTGCATGATGAAAGGTCCAAATCTGCAGCATATCCAGGGAGATGTTGGGGGTTTATTGGGAATTTAAGCAACTGTTGATTTTGCAAGTGGTTAGATATTTTTGAGGTATTAATGTAGGTGTTTTTCTAAAACTGTTATTTCCATCACCCACATGAGTCCTCTATTCCCAAACCGTTTTCTGAACTTACCTATGGCAGACCCCCAGTGATTTCATAGAATAATGAATAACTTCTCCAAGGGACTTGAGTTAAAGAAGTAGCTTTCACAGAATTACAGGATAATTTGGTTTGGGAGGGCCCTCTGGAAAGAATCCACTCCAAGGCAGGGTCACCTGGAGCAGGTGAGACAGGAATGCATCCAGGTGGGTTTAGAGTTTCTCCAGAGAGGACAGCTGTTCCAGTGCTCTGCCACCCTCAGTGTAAAGTTCTTCATGTTGAGAGGAAACTTGTGTTTTAATTTATGTCCATTGCTCCTTGCCCTCTCACTGGGCCCCACTGAAGAGTCTGGCACCATCATCTTGGCACCCACCTTGTGTCGGAGTTATCTCTTCTGAGATTAACCCCGGCAGTGTAAATCTTTCTTCTCACTGGCCCGTGCTTGAAAGAAGGAATTGGAGAACATCTGGGTTGCAGACTGCAGATGTTTATTTTACAAATCTTATCTCTAAGTTCTTTCTGTCCAGTGTGAAGTTCACAAGTAGCTGGAAAAATGGTTTCTCTCCTACCCACGACAGTGTCTGGGCTTTTATATTCAAAATTACGTTAACATTGTTTTTCTCTAAACACCAATAACTAAAACCCATGTCATGCAGTGAAATTTTACCTTTACCAATCTTAAAAACCCAACACCCTTTGCAAAGAGGAAGAGAAAAAGGAAGACAGAAACATGTGCTCTTATCACATTGGTCTGCCTCCATCTTGACTCCATTTCCCCTATACAGAAAAACCTAAAAACTCTACTTTCTCACCTAGTGACATAATAAAAATCACACCGATCAAACCCTTGTGATCTCCAAATCCTCAGACAACCCTGGCAGTGCTTTTTGCATGGGCTGAGACCAAAAGTCACCACTGTTTCTGGCACAGGCCAGGGAGGATCACCCCCCCGTCCAGGCTCCTGCCCATCCAGAAGAACCAGAGAGATGTTCTGGTTTGCCACAACCTTGGAGATATTTGTGTGCAATAATGAGGTCCCCTGTCAGTCTTTTCCAGTCTAACCAGGCTCAGCTCCTGCAGTCTCTCCTCATRASAGAGATGCTCCAGACCCCTCATCACCTTTGTAGCTTCTGCTGGGCCTTTTCCAGTAGCTTCTTGGCTTTCAAGTCCTCTTTTGAAACATCCTCAGGATATTTTTATAACATGAAGATTGAAAAATTAAAAAAAAAAAAAAAGCCCTCATGCTTTGAAGGATACATTTTTCAGTTGCTTTTACAACAAATTCTGAATTTATTCCTTAGCAATCTTCTTCATCCTAGGGCTATCTGCCTCTTGGGTTGTATTTTCTACTCAGAGACATTCAACAGTGAAATGTCTCATTTTAAAGATGGTTTGGGATAAACATTCCCAGATTTTTAGAAGTCATAGACRTCCAAAAGTCTTTCTCACTAGTTTATAATCCCTTGAAATGCATCTTATTAATCAGAGCTGCATCTACTACCTTGATTGACCTTGTTTGACTAGATTTGTTCACTTTTTTCCTTTTCTGGTATTGATCAATGCATAACCTCTGTTTCAATTGTTCATAGATATCTTAAGAAYACACAGAGAATGCAGTATAAGCAGGGAGAGAGGAAATACACATTTAATCCTGAATTAAATCCCTTGCTGAAATGTTATCAAGAAAATCAATATTAGGCAAGATCCTCASCTGGTGTAGATTTGTGTGGCTCTGTGAAAGTGAATGAGCTCTGAAAATGTATCCCCACTGAGAGTCTGGTACAATATGCTTTATACAAAGGGGAAACATAGATMTGTTCAGACTGAGCCACTTTAATGTAATTTTATCATGAATTTTGTATCCATAGCATGTTTCAGTTTGTATTCTAAATCATATTTTGTATGCTTGGCTTCTTAAATGGGTTGAGGCAATCTCATCACAGCCCCTCTTACCCTAAATAAAATCCTGCAGCCTCATCTTTCTGGCAGAACTGCAGGAGATGAATAGAAAGTAATGAAAACATGAGAGGCTGCCTCAGCTCAGAGCCTAGTTAAGCTTGCTCCTTTCTTGATCTCAAGTGTGTTTGGTCTTTCCCTCTTGTCTTTGGGATGATTCTCCCACTTCCGCCTCTCTGTTTAAATTGGTTTAGGTGGTTCCCAGAAGGGAACAGCAGAGCCACAAAGAGTGAGTGCTTGATCTTGGTATTCAATGCCTCAYGGTGGAGTGGGTACTTGTTATGAAGGGATCCGACCTCTCAAGTGGAATAAGAGGAAGCTGCTGCCCTCTCAAGTGAAAAATCAAGTGTACAGATACAAATGGTCTATGAATACAGATATTTGTGGCTCTATTTTTTACAATTACAGAATGCCCCACTCATAATTCTCTTTTCATCCACAAAACCCTACACTTTTTACCTCAKGCATCTTAGCAAGAGGACTAGAAAATGAGAAAATAATAGTTTTTTGTGTGGTACCTTCTATTTGGATGGGATGGTGATTATCTTCTAGAAAGCTTTCTTTGTCATAATTTATTAAAGAACAACATTTATGTTGTAATTCACAACGAGTTTATAGGGCTTTTTATATTTGGTATGCATTGTTTCTGAATGTTCTATCTGTGTGGGAAATTTTGGCACAACTGAGCCATTGAAGACTGCTTTTATACATYTAATAATTTTAGCTTTTTCCTTGAAAATTTACACACATTTGCATTGCTGTAGAGATGCAGTGCTCATGCATACTYATATCACAAAATAAAATAGTCTGGTTTAGAGGGAAGTCAGTTGTTACAACCTCATGATTTATAGACTGAGGCATAATTTTAAATGTAATTAATAGGTACTTGGGTGTTTGGCACTTTGGAGGAAAGGAATCTTTGATAAGCTGAAACTTGAGCACATGTAATTATACCATGACTTATCAGTTGTGTTTGCCATTTCACACCAAGCCTTTGTTACAACTATTCCAGATAGTCATACTTTACTCCACATGTTGTCATTTAACTGYTTTATACTTTTCTGATTTACTTTGCCACAAATTGCAGTGTCAGCACAGACCTGAGAGTGCACTTAGTGTTATAATGCACTTTAAAAGGGTGGGATTTTAAGTAGCATATTGCAATTTTTCTGTTCAGACTGGAGGGATGCAAACCATGATCCTGAACAGGATGAATAATATCACTGTCCTATGGCCTGCAGTTTGAAATAGGGTTTGATTTTATGATAAACACATTTCTGCCATTACAAATAGAATAAAAACAGATTTACAATGCCATGGCATTTTATTAGGAAAATGTGAAAACAACGGTTTTACAATGCTCAGTTTGTGGTCTAGTACATTCCTCAGTGTTATTACAACTCAKAGTACACATTCTCATTCTCTGGGCCAGTGTTATTAAAAACACAACCGGGAACACTTTTCAAATGCTGCCAGCATCCCTTTAACAGTATTTCATCAATAGGTGTTCTGGTAGTAATCTTTCTTTTTTTTTTTGGTGGTTTTTTTTTTGTGACTACCAGTCTCTTTGTATTACAGTTTTACCTCCCAGCAGGCTCAGCTCCTCAAGAGCAGATCCATCAGTCCAAGGTCAAGGATCATTTCTGCAGCAAAGCAACTTCATGGCCCCGTGGCTGTTCCTGAGCAGCAGCTGAAAGACAGGACTGGCAGTGGCTGGTGCTGACTTCTGCCCAGCTGATGGAATAGAATCACAGAATGGTTTAGGTTGGAAGGGGCCTTAAAAACCATCTCATTCCAAGCCCCTTCAGGGATACCCTCCACCACACCAGATTTCTCAGAGCTCCATCCAACCTGGCCTTGGACACTTCCAGGGATGAGGCACCTACAATTTTTCTGGGCAAACTGTGCCAGGGCCTTACCATTCTCACAGGGAAGAATTTTTTCCCAATCTCTAATCTAACTCTACTTGCTTTCATTTTGAAGTCATTACCCCTTGTCTTGCCACTAGATCCTCTCATTAAAAAGTCCCTCTTTTTGTAGGGTCAATATCAAACTCTTAAATCAAAGCCCTGCATTGGAACCTGGTCCAAAACTTGGCACTCCTGGAAACGGAGCCACAGGATGTCTGAGCAGACCTTAGGATCCTAACTTCTCATATCCATGAAAGGTAACTAAAGTCTGCCACTCTGACTTTTCTTAACTGGAGAAGTCTTGAGTCAAATGCTTTGGAAAGACAGAGCTCTAAATTTTGAGATCTTAAATCAGAGTTTCCAAAGGTGTAATAAATCACTACCTGCACTTTATACAAAAAATTAAAGTGAGTTGTGACAGCACTTACATGACATTTTTGACTCACTAGGTCCTTTGGCTTCATTTTATAGTTCCTTGGGCAGCTATGCAGCTACACAAACCCAAAAGGTAATGGATAGCCTAAGGAACAAAAAATAATCCCTTGCTCTCAGAGGGCTGTTTGAACTGCCTGTGGTTTTTGAAATCTGATGCTAAGGATCCAGAGAGCTAACACAACTTTTTGTTTTGTTTTGTTTTTCTTTTTTACATACCTTGGAATCCCATCAGTAAGGATAACATCCACAAGCCACCCCTTTGTGTTCCTTATGACAAAGTGGTGTATGTGTCACTCAGTYAGGCTTATGATAAGGACAGTCACCCTGCTACTGACAATTGTACTGAATTAGCTATACTCATTTAATGGTAATTAACAGCTCAAATACAAAAAGTTAATAAATATCCTACCATTTGCCAAAAATGCCCAGCCTTCATTCAGCTGGCTTGTTTTAATGGCAGACTGAGACACCTATACAGAATTCTGAAGCCACAGTCAATCTGCAGCGCTTATTAGAGCCCCAAAAATCTACAGGATGAAAGAAATGACCAACTCAGACTGAGCACAAGGATTTATAATGCATTCAGTATAGCTCACACTCACTGGGCCACCTATGTGACTTGAGTATTTTCCAAATATATTAGTACAAAATGCTCCAGGCATCCSTTCAGACCCCAGAAGCCTGTAGAAACTCTTGGATCTTTTGCCAGATCCCAGAAACCTGTAGTTACCCTGGCTGTTTTGTTTTGATGCATGGATTGATTCTTATCCTTTCTACATTGTTTTTCCTGCCTCTTAAAAAAGCATATTAATATTCAGAGGAAAAGAGAAGACAAAAAAGGAAGAAGAATTTATCTCTTACTAGCTTTGATGGATCCATCAGTTTGATTCCTTTCAGTTGTGTCTGTCACTCTCCACTCTTGAAGGAATTTAATCATTTGTACTTTTTCCATATGGTCMATGCCAATTTAGGCAGCCCACTGACTAAAAAAGGCTCAGCCAAAAGGAAAGGGGATGTCTCTTTACCAGATGGCAAAATAATTATCAATACTAGAGCATCCTGCTGAAGGACAGGGTGCCATCCACGGGGGCCTGGACAAGGTCCAGTCTCTGTATGTGGGAGTCAAAGGATGAGCTGTCTAAAGCTGAAGCTAAAGAAGAAAATGGGAGGGAGAGATGGAGATTTGCTAAGAAATGTTGCTGCAAGAGACTGGAAACTGAGGACATGGTCATGATCMCAGTCCTACTTCATATGTCATACCTTGAACCATTGAGGCAGAGCAAATGGGGCCCACACCATGTCAAATGGCTGAATTAGAAATAAGAGAAATGGTTGCAAGAGTAAAATCAATAAGTTATGCTAGCTGATTTCCAATTTTACACAGTCTAACTTAGGTTTTTGTCATTAAGTCAAAATAATTTGTGTTTTTCCTGAATGCAACTACAACACAACCAATCAGATCTATGTTTTGTGGTATTTTTCCCTCTCCAGAAGCTTCAGCCAGTCAACAAAGATCCATAGTTTTGCCAATGTCATCTCTCTGTGCAGTTTTTTTCACATAATTCAAGTCAAAGAAATTAAAACAACCAAGCTTCCTTTGCTCCATAGAAAAAGCAAACATGCAAACATGGGAGGGATTTTACTTTCTTTTCTCAGGAATTGGTTTTGAAAATTRAAAAAAATTTCAGTGATAGAAGAGAGATATCTTTTAAGGAGTTAAGTGGCCAGTAGGAGAGTATTGTTTAAACCTCTAGGAACGTACTAGTATTGTGTATTATGAAAAAACAGAAGAAGAATCTTAAGACAGCAACTAAAATAGATCCTACACACCTGAGGTGAGCACCTCAGAACAATCTGGCCCAAGGCATMCAAAGATGACTTATAAGGCTTTTGGTTCTATAATATCAGAAAGCTCTGATGTAAGGATTTTTCCCAGACCAATCAAAATGCCCTCTCTACCAACCAATCATCAGCTGTAGSCAAACTAAAAGTAACACAACCTAAAATTGTAGCTTTGAAAGATTAATTTAGATGCTGTGCACACAGCCTGGGAATGAACCTGTGCTGTAGCAGGTCATTTGTGGTTTGGGAAGGTTCATCTAGAGGTCACTGAACACAGGTAACGTGAATAATTTACATTTTTTTATAGGTAGAGGGAGAAATAGCTTACGCTATATTTAAACCCAATACTAAACAAAGGGGTCTTTGAAAATTAAATTGGATTTATTACATGTGGTTCAAATTTTAAAGTTAAATTGCTCTCCACATACAGAGGCATAAATTTGATTGAATTCCTAAAGGCACTTCCAGTCTCTGCTACCTAATTCTAAGCCAGTTATTTTTTGTAGTTACAATTCAGCTAATCAGATTTGATACATGACTCCACTTGTAAACATTTCCTGAAGAAACTAGTGATAGATACAGGACAAACAGAATCAGCTGCACAGGGGAAATACTAGTTCTCTGCTAATATGATTTAAAAACAATTTATAGCATATTTGGTTGTGTTAAAGCAAAAGGCCCCAAAAGCTTTCTAAAATATCCAAGTGCAGCTCCCAGTGACTTCACTGGGAATGGTTCTTGTTCACCTGAAGTCAGATCTGAGCCATAAGCATTTGTGTGAGCTAAAGTAATCCAAACCTAGCAGTAGTACAAAAAAAAAATAAAAAACAAAAACAAAAAAAACCCAACCAACCAACCAAAACACAAAACAAAACAAAAGTGATAAATTACAGAAGAAAAATAAATTCAGAACTTCAAATGTTAGGTAAAACTATACTTCCTTGCATAAGAAACTAGGGATAATGAAACTGAGGTGAAACCACTACTGATTTTCTTTAAATAGAACAAATACTGTGACTCCTTGTCATTCATAACTCCCTTAAAATAGTATGTACACCTGGATTTAGATCCCATGATAATTTCCTTCCACATCACCCATATATCTTCAGCAAATAATTACGCTCTAATCATCTGTTTAAAAGTTCTGGRAGCTACATATTCCATAGCTTGCTGCTTTTATGACAGTCTTTCTCAAAATCTGGGGAGAGAAGAGTGTAAGATAACTCAGAATGGCTGATAAGGAGAATATATAAAGATTATAGTTGGTTACATACTGTTATGACATTGGAAATGGTAATTCACTGACTCTATTTAGCTACAGGAGATGAAAAGAGTGATGCCAACCTATGYAAATCCATAAGAAAAAAAGTCAGCTTGCCTGTTGTCACTGAGGTTAATGGAAGTGGCAAACATTAAGGAAATTTATGGAATTGTTACTCCAGCAGAGTAGTAGATTTAGCTGGATTCACTGAGTCYAGGTTATCAAAGTGAATATACTGCAGCCCAGGTAATCAGGACAAGATTGCAAATACTCCAGGGAAATATTTTTTCCTTTTTAGCAATTATACACAGCTAGTGAGGTTTTCTTTCCAGTGTCTCTGTAAAATTTCRCAAAGTGCCTAACAAAAACAGGACCTGCTCTGGGTCTTTATAATCCATGGAAATCTTCATAATAACAAGCAGCAATGGGAATGGCTTCCATCTTTGGCTTGATTAGTCAAGTACTTTGTCAAACCACAGATGCTCTTCTCTCACCTGTTCTTCACTTTGACACATCTCTCAATGGCTGTGTCAGGGATATGGCTTTTAAGACTGACAGCTGTGAAAAACTGCTTATGTTTCCAGCATCTCTTCCTCTTTGTAAATTTTACAGTGTAAATCCTCAGGAAGTTTGTCAGTCTTAACTGAGCAAGTGTTTTATAGCATAGTTTCAAATGCCAGACCTGCATTTTTTYCTCTGGAGACAAATCCCAACCTCTTTTATTCTTACCCTACTCTTGCCTTTTCTGTTAAAACCAGTGAGGGTGCAAGAGATTTAAATTACTGTGGAAAGTGGCCCAGCATTTCTGAATAAACAGATATAAAAAGCTGTGATTAGCAGTTCTCATTAAGAATTCTCAACACTCTTTTCCTGTTTATAAAGCAATGGATGTGTGCTTAATACTGTAATTAAACAAAAGACAAGGACATTGCCCAAAAATCTTTCAGTCAGGGTTCTGAGCCTGCAGCTGTATCCTTACAAACACACTGATGAAAGGAAAGGTGGTAGTCRGAAACAAATGGAAAGCCCAGTATATGGAAAGCATTGTCTCTGTGGATTGCAGGGCATAGTTCATAAATCAGATAACTGRGGTTTCCCTTCTCAGTGACTCTTGAGCTTTGCTGGTGGTCACCAAATGGCAAAGTTTACGAGTGTTACATGAGGCAGAACTGATTGCACTCTCCACCCAAATGCCATCCTTCAAGTGTCATTTCTCTGTGTTTTGCTGAGAAGTGGCATGTCACTGCTTCTCCTTTGCTTGGCTCCTCTCTTTCAGTACAGCCTTTTACATTAGAAAACAAAACAAAATGAAACAAATTAAAAAAACAAAAAAAAAAGGAAACTAAAGAAAACTTTAAAAAAGCCCTGCAAGCATTAGAAAGTGTCCAGTTCAGAGGCTCTTGCAACAGACAGGTTGGAAGGGACTTTAAAAAATCATCTAGTTCCAACTTCTCTACTGGGGATAGAAGTTGCCTTTCACTAGGCAACTTGATTTACCCATATGCAGAAAATAAGGCTCTGTGTTTCCATATTTCTTTCCATTAAGAGCAAAAGAATCACATTTTTAAACTTCAGTAATGAATTAGCTACACATGGAATTACATGATCCATTGTGCATTTTTGTATGAATGCTGCAGACATTAATTTTGTTGTTACTTTTTTGCACATAAGAACTCCAAAGTCAAACATATTTTTAGTTTAAAATTGGGGTAGCTTTTCACAGCTTCTTACAAATGAAGAAAATGCCTTTCATATGAGAGCTGCAGTGGATGGTTGCTGAAAAAAAAGCTAGAGGACAGATTCATTAATAGTGACCACATATATATGATTTGTGATGAATGAAAAAACTCAATGAAAGTGTAAGTCATGCCCATTCTTCTACAGTGGTTAAATTGGTTGCTGAATCCTGAATCCAGCCAGATCAATTTTTGGAACATGCAAAAGAGCTCTGGACAAACAGATGTCTGAGAAAACCTGAGCCATCCTGTAAGGTACAAGTCTCTGAATGTCTCACCTGAGAGTGCAGCACATTGTAAAATAGAAAAGAAACAAATTATTGCTGTATTTATATGGYTTCTTCTTACCTCTCATGGCCTGACAAAGACCATGGAAGGGTGCCCATGTGGGGCTGACAGCACACCATGAACAAATAATTAAGTGAGGAGGGAGCATTTTAGATCCAGGCAGAAAGAAGGTTTTATTAATAGTTTTAATGTCTCCTGTAACAAAAAATCAAAGTCACTTGAAGTGTGAAAGCATGAAATATAAAGTATTAAATGACATTTTATTTTTAATAATCACCCCTTTTTCTGCCAACAGCATAGAATGTTTTGCAAGCAAAATGCCAACCTGTCTCAGTCTTTCAGGATATATTATAGATGTCTTAACAACCTCCTTCAGCAGGAAAGAGAAAAGTTGACAGAACTAATCAGAAATACTCAYTTCTGTAATTCAAATCTGATTCTGGTCCCTTCCAGGTGAAATGATGCAATATCAGAAATGGGAACGAAAAGAACCAGAATATCAAAGAAAGCCAATGAACTGGCAAACCAATGAAAATAACTACAGAAATGATCCTTTGAAAATAGTGAAAAAAATAAATGTTCTAAACCCTGGTGTGCTACCTAAGGTAAGTGATGACCAGGAGGAAAGACAGTGTGGTCTGGTCATCTACAAATAATTGAAGACTAGAAAACAAGCAAGAAAGATGTGCTGGTTTTGGTGACCCAATAGCATGTCAGGAAAATTAATGGATTAAAACTGACTGAAGGAACATTTAGCAAAATTTCCTAACACTGTGATCTATTGTAGTGTAGAAATATCTCCCAAGAGAAGTGGTGGAAACCCACTGTTTGAGTCATAKGCAGTTGAGCCTGGACAGTCCAGTGGAGACTGCACTCTGAGGAATAAAGCTGCACTGGCAGGGGTTTGAAGAATGGGTGAAATGATTTTACAAGGTTTTTCCAGCACTTTTTGATGCTGTTTTTGGCAAGATTGTTATGCAAACAAAACAGAAGAAGTTATTCATGGACCCATCTCTTGGCAAAATTTCCATGAAAAATCCCCTAGCAATTTTTTCTGCATCAATACTGTCAGTTTTAGCATCATTTTTATATGTCCTACTTAAAATTTCACTTTCTSTTCTCAAGAGTATCTTTCTGATTTGAAATAAAACTTTAAGTAGAAAATTGTCAGTGTGTCATAAAGAGCCTGCTACATAAACCAAAACCAAGGAAGACTTTTAGCATAAATTTTTACTTTAACAAATGAATTATTGCAGTACTCCATACCAAGAATTTTTAACAGCATGTAAATAGAAGTAAACTGCACCTTTCTTGCAGGTCTCTGTATATCTTTTAAAAAAAACAGTTCTGCTATAACAAAATTTCCATCAAAATTTGTTCATGCATTCCTCAGATGGTTCTGTCTCTAAGCTGCTAAAAAACTGAAATAAAAGAAGTTTTGCATAGATCCATCAGTGGCTGCATCTCACTTGGCCTCAGTCTGGGAAAAGGCAAGACTGCAGAGGCCACTGTTTCTCTATTTGTCTTGTCTTAATTCTCTATTTGTCTTGCCCTCCTGTTACACTCCCTGGGAGTCTGGCTTTTGTGAACTAAGGCAGAGAATGGGTGGGAACTACCTGMAACTAGAATAATTTCTTCCCTGTGAAGACCATGGAGAGTAGAGAGCTGGCCCACCCAGGACCTGGTCTGTGATTTGGCCTTCACACACAGATTTCTTATGGCTCCCCTGTGACTTCTCTGAAACCATTTCCTCCCCATTCACCCTCACCTCCTGGTCTGAAATAATTTATAAAAAACAAATTCCAGAAACATTATAATGTTGGCCCCAAAGGATTAATTCTCGTGGTTTTACAAGACCCATCACAATCATTTTGAAAAAAACTTAAATATATTCTGTCACAGAGATAGGTCAGACTTTTGTCCTACTTTCTCACTTAATAGACCAGAGGGTGGTGGTCTTCTCACAGAGGCAGCATCTGCTGCATTGACCATGAGATGCCAGAGTTTTGGATCCTGTGAGGAGGGAGAATGGCAAAAAGATTATTGCAAGCCCAGACCTCAGGAGGCCAGGCACTGGAGCTGACTTCAGAGTATGCCATGGGATGTGGAGAGAAGAGAGGAGGAGAAGAAGAAGTCGTTCATTTCCAAGTACCACCTTCTCCAAGCTCAGGAGTGGCCCATCTCCATGTGCAGGAGGAAGCCAAGCCAGGAGGGCACAATGAAGGAGCCGCTGACAAAACCCAAATGTAAAAAGGAAGGATTAAGGTGGAAACAAGGTCAAGCGACCTGGGAGGAATATAGAGTCTGACCCTGCCAGAATGGGTTTAGTGAAGTCACAACCCACCTGGACTGGAACTTGGCAAGGAATGATGACAAAAAGGACTCCCCCAGGTCCTTCGCCAGCAAAAGGAGCACCACAGAAACYGTGGACTCACCTCTGAATGGGGCAGGAAATGGCACCACAGGGGACATTAAGAAGGCTGCATTATAAACTGGCAAGTTCAACGTGCCCACCTCAGTCTCAACAGGTAAAATTTGCCCTGCCAATCATCTGTGAAAAGCTGTGGCAATTGGGGGAAGTTCCTGAGGATTTGAGAAAAGCAAATGTCACCCTATTTTCAAGAAGAGCCAGATGGAGCATCCAGAGCACTACTGACTGGTCAGCCTCCTTGTGATTCCCGTGAAAGTGATGGGGCAAAGAATCCTGGAAACCATTTCTAAACATATGAAGGACAAGAAGGTGGCTGGGAGGAGTCAGAATGAATACAGACAGAGTAGGGACTCTCCAGCATGGAGCAGAGAAGGCTCAGGGGAATCTTATCAATGTGCATAAATGACTGATGGGGCATGGAAAGAAGACGGAGCCAGAATCCTGTCCTKCCACTAAGCTCCCCAGAGAAGAGGCAATTGGAACAAATTGAAATACAGGAAACTAAAGAAAGCACTTTTACAGAGAGGGTRTGTAGTGGTTTGACCTTGGGAGGATGTCAGGTGCCCACCAATTCACTCTATCATTTCCCTCCTCAGCAAGGTARGGGGAAGAAAATCCCATGAAAAAGAACCTGTCAGTCAAGTGAAAGGCAGTTTAATGRAGTAAAAGCAAAGGCCTCACATGGAAGCAAAGGCAAACAAAAGATTCATTCTCTGCTCCCCATCAGCAGGCAACTTGGGCCTTGATGCTGTGAGAGCACTGCCCAGCAGTGTCCAAACACTGGCAGGTTCTCAACACCTTTCTGGCTGCCAGTGCAAAGCTCAGCACTGTGAGGGCTGCTATGGCAAAACTGACTCCACCTCAGCCAGACCCAGCTCAAGGGTCCTCAAACACTGGTCGAGGTTTCCCAGAGGAGCTGTGGGGTCTCCACCCCTGGAGTTACTCAAAACTTGAGTGGACACATCCTAAGAAACCTGGTCTGACTGGCTCTGAGCAGGGAGTTGGATCAGGTCATCTCCTGATGTGTGTTCCTGCCTCGACTGTGTTCGTGTCTTAGATAGAAAATCCTATTGAGAAATGGTGAATAGGTAATCAAGCAGAGTATTATGTTAGCACATACTTCAGCAATAGCTGGAGAGCATGGTAAAACTTTTCCCCCTTGCTAAAGGAAAAAAGTATTGGCTAAATGTTTTTCTTTTAATAGAAAACCTCTACAAAATGCGGCAGAGGAACTGTTGACTCTATCAAAATGCTTGATTGGTAGAGAAAATACAAAAAGCTGAGTCAGATTGTGCTCTACTTCCATCTTTTTCATGCTCTCAAAAGCTTTAGGACAACATTTAGATTTAACTTTCATGAAGGAAGCCTAAATGATTAGCTGAGCCACAATATCCAGAAATCTCTTGCAAAGTTTGGTTTCRGATATAGTTTTTTCTGGCTGAAGTTAATGCCTCAACCCCCTGCTCAGATTAAGTGATTTTTTCCATCCCTTAAATAATAATCTTTAGCTATTCAGCAAAGAGGAAATCTCAGTTTTAAAACTTCAACAATCTTTTAATCTGAATGTTTGTAGATACCAAATTACCTTTGGCAACAGTTTTTTTTACAAATGAAGAAAGTGAGACTTTCATGGCTTAATTTTATAAAGTTTTGACCTTTTCCTAGTATTAATTGTAACTATTAGATCAACCCCAAATTATTTGTCTGTTATTCAATTCTTAAATCAAAGATATTTGCACCAAACACCCCAAGGTCACTGGAAATCCAAGCTAACTTTGTTCTACATTTCGGTTTCTTTATCTGCATTACCACTCTGAAAATAAGAAYACAATATGGCAAGCTAAGCATATTTTAAAGCCTGCCCTGACCTTTCAGACAAAGAACTGTCATGCAGCACAATAAAGTTGTACAACTTATAGCTTGGAAGAGCAGGGAATATTAGGGGTTACAGTCCTAAGGTATTTTTGGCCTATTCAGAAATCTACAGTTTTTGAAAAATATTGATTTCTTTTTGTTCTTTYGAAAAGCACGTTCACAGATTGGTATGTATTTTGGAAGGACTCAGAACCCAGGTGAAAAAAAATCACCTGGCACCGTCCCCTTGAAGTCAAAGAAGACGTGACATTTTCCACCTGTTGAGAGTATGACCCAATGTTAACAAATACAAGATATGCAAATGTCAATTCTCAGATGCAAATAGGTTTAGATGAGCATATGATTCTGTCAGAAAAATGGAAATATAAACATRCACTCATATTAAAGTATAAAACGCTAGAAGAAAAGACAATGGAGAAGGAAAAAGGAAAATCTCAGAACACAAACAGTTAAATTTCATAACATATTGGTCATATTTATTTTTCCTATGAATTTATCCTTTAGTTGCTGGCTGACTTAATTTTTCCTAATGGAGAGCTTTTCCTTCATGACTGCTTTCTTTTGGAAGTGATTTGAAGTTCACTAATTTGAAAAACAAACTCYAACTTGACAATTCATAAATACTCCCTCAGAGTTATTTCTAATCCAATATGTGCTGAACTTTGCAATGTGTATCAGATGTTAAAATTGATAAAAAAGCGATGATCAAAGCAATGATGGCATCACACACACAAGGAATGTGCTTTCTGAATGAATAAACATACTATGTATTCACCTAWATGCATATGGGTGAATATATAGGTTACTTTATATAGTATTCCATGTGCAGTTGAGAACTCAGGGTTCAGCATAACCTATTTCTGAGGCTGTCAATCARCAGCTACCAGTTTGAACACAGTGCCCTTAAATTCTGTGGAATGATATTTAAAAGAARCCATTCCCTCTGACATTCTGGCTGCTCTCTGTGTCACTGCCACTCTCCTGAGATGTGCTTTATTTGAAGCACGGAAAAGAGGAAGGAAAAACCCCCTCCAAACATTTTGATTTACAGCAAGGAAATAGACCATCATGTTAGAGTCTCCAATAGCTCCATGGAAGGCTGGGGATATGAAGAGGCTCATTTGTTTATGGCACAGGCCCAAACCACAAAAAAAAAGGAGGGTCCAGAAGGGATCTGAGTACTCCGTGACTGGCTCTGTCTTGTGCACACTTTTCCCCCCCTACATAAAACCTTAAATGATACACTTAAAAACCACGAGACAAGAAATACTGGAGATCAAAGCACCATGCTTTGACACACCAGTGAATTAGCTTCTTATCTGCACAATGGCTGTGCCACTTCCAGCAAGGAATGTAAATTCCAGAGAGGCAGCAGCAGGATCCTGCGGCTCGACAAGGCAGCACAGCTACAGATGAAAATGCTGAGGAAGTTCAAAGCCACCTGAGGAAGGGTTTCTTAGCAACAGACCGGATCAGGAACCAA
Organism: Alauda arvensis; assembly: GCA_902810485.1. Lineage (NCBI taxonomy): Eukaryota > Metazoa > Chordata > Aves > Passeriformes > Alaudidae > Alauda > Alauda arvensis. Next base: position 1,441,189 of record CADDXX010000165.1, on the reverse strand, counting down.
AGGAAGAGAATGTGATATAGCTATTTTTAATGTTACAAACCAAACTGAGATATTAAGGCCCTTAAACCTTGCAATTTTTGCTATGTAACCAGCTTAAATGAAATGCTGATGCTTTATTACATTTAAAGATTTTACTGTGTCTGTCTTGTAATCATCTCCAGCATGCAGATGTGTAAGCAAGGRTAAACCTCAAGAGTAACTAATGTGCTACAAATAAATCATTTCGCTCTATTGATTAGTCTTCACAGAAGAAGCTGTAAGGGAGGGAATTCAAATCACTGGCAATTCTAAGAGTCCAAATGAAACCTGATTCATAAGGGAGAAATCTCTTAGCAACTTGTCCAGAGAAAACCTCTGAATTGTACAGGTTTGGCTTGTAATGCTGTGAGACAAAGGGCCAGAGGGGCAATTCATTTTCACTGGTGACAACCCAGGAACTAAAAAGTTCTGCAGTAACTTTCCTAGCAGTTGGGAAATTACTGCAACCTGCCAGTGTGTGTGTGTGTGTGTGTGTAGAATTAATCTGGTCCTGAAGCACTCAGGGAATGTTTATATTATCCATTCCACTAGTTAATCTGAGGGGTAAGAAATAAAAATGAATAAAAAAAGATGTGGATGGAGCAGAATGAATGCCTGTTTGCTGAGATCACCAGAATTAAAGGGACTGAAAATAACAGATTGAAAAGCAGGTTAAAAATACCCAAATAACCTTTTTTTTTTTTTTTTTAAAGAGGAGTTATTTTAATGCAAATTGTTCTGTAAAACACAAAAAGCTTTTTAAAATGAGCTTTTATRTTTCAGGTTTTACGTGACTTTTTTCCAGCAGTGAGTGTACTTTTTCATTGCTTCTGAAGTATCTTCTGTTTCTGAAAACTGAGGAGAAGCCTTCAAAGTTGTTTTTTCCTCACTGATCTCTGGGTCACAGTTCCTTGGGCTCACCCCTCATGGCTTGCTGCCCCTGAATCACGGTATTGCACTGACCCAGGCTGCTGTCACTGTTGGACCACAGACAGCTGGGGAATGAAGAACTGCAGAGTTCCACAGCCCTGCCCTCCTCCAAGCAGGGACCCATTCCCTGAGTAAGAGAAAGTAGAGCTGGAGCAAAATACGAGTTGCTAAGGAAGTCCTGGGTGCCACTGACCTCTCATGAGACCCCTGGAGTACTGAGTGAAGGCAGACCCAGGCCTCCAGCAGCAACTGCTCCAGGACACTGAGCTGTTTTTTTGGCTCCAAATGCAGCTTCTTTAGCATCTGTGAAAGTACAGCAGGGCCTTAATGACAGGATCACAAATGTCCTTCCTCTCTAACAGCCCAAACCAAAATTCTGGCTAAACCCACCAACAGTTTTGCTTRTTGAAATCCATTCTAGATCCAGTATCTTTAAATCAAACCATCTCTGATTAATCTAAAAATATTTCTGGCATGGATGCAGCAAGCCAATTAATGCTCCTGTTCAAAATTAACATTCARTGATATTACTGAGTAATATGGGTCAAAGGAGATTGAACTGGCAGTGTATTTGCTTTAAAATTTTGTTTTCTGTCACCACTGGGATCACAAAATTTTCTTCCTTATTAAAAAGAAATTGTATATATCAGTTCTGCAARAACTTTTTTGTGCCCACATAAAACTTGCAAGTTTTTATCTTTCTGCCTTTTAATAGCATGGACAATATCACTTTCCTGAGGTCCAGATCTGTCAGAGGCAATGTACAAAAGTGGAAGGTGACTTTGAAAGCTCACACAGTTTGCAGCTGCTGCAGTGATTTTRACATCAGAGAAATACCAAGCATCAAGAAASCAAAGATTTTCAGAAGAGTATAGTTTTGATAAATCTGCATGATAGCAGGCAGAAACATTAGTGACAGAAAGTTATCCCAGAAAGCAAATCTGCATTTATGCAACAGTGGAAAATTCCACATAGAATGAACATTGCATAGCATACGAAATTTCAAAGCTCAATAATTTATTCCTGATTTCTGGACATTCAYGGTCTGTAAAGAGATACACTCAAAGTTCCAGTGGATGTTTGAACAAGGAAGAAGGCCTTTASTAAAAAGAAACAATATGTGAGGAAAGTTTGAACTTTTAACTGTGAATAAAGTTTATGTTAAGGTCTGAGGTTTAATTCACACTCAGTTTATGTTAAAGAGAGCAAACTGATTTGTAGGGACATACTCGCAAAAGTAAAACAAATTCTCATAAAGGGAAAACCAAAAGAGGAAGAATTGAAACCAAGATTTGAAGGATTTTCTTTCTTTCTCACAGGAAGCTRCCTTGGGAATCTCTTACTTCTTCCCTTTTCCTAAAAGGAAAAAGCAGAAGGCATTTTTTCCTCTCAGACTTCCTCTGAACCGTTTCTCTCAAGCAAACATCTCTGCATATTTGTCTTTGAAACTGAATGACCAGTTCCTCATAGTGTTTAATATGGGAAAACCTCAGTGTTCCTCAAAATGGATTTTAAAATACTTTGGACGAATTTCACTTTGAGAGAAAAAAAGAGGGTGGTTTGTGTGCACTAATGGTCACTGTGTTTAAGGTTTTAAGTGTTTGGTCAGCAAAGTRGGACAGGCACAGAATTGACTTTAACAGAGCTTGACATGGGAAGTCAGAAGACGTAGGTTTAAGTACAAYCCTCTCAACTGAAACACTGAATCAGCTGGGTTTCAGTTACAGGTGCTCATCAAGCTCTGTTTTAGTTCCTAGAGCTTATTTTCCATGACAAACCCACGTTTTCAAATTAGAGCCTATTAGGGAAACTGTCACAATAGCTTTTTTAAGACTTTGCATGCATCATGTCAGTCTGTGCAGTGAGTATTAAGAAAGTTAAATGCAACTGAATAAGGATGGGGAGAAATTCTTGGTTTAGTCTGTAAATACCAAGTGTCTCACCTTTASCATGAGATTACATGCATCTGAATGTGAAAGCATGAGAGGGCAATGAATCCTCAGACTCTGTGTCTTGACATAAATGAAAGAAAAATTTTATATCCTGATTCTGCAAACTGCATTCATGATTTGCTTTAGTTGTATATATGGTCCCACTGGCTCCTCCTCCTTTGTATCCACTGTATTTTAAAATACAATGGTTTTACAACTCAGTAATTAGGATCTTAAATTTGCTTTAAATACTTTAACTGTGCCCTCACTCTCTAAACTTTCAGTCTACTGAGCAGCACAGGAGGGATTAATTTTTTGAACACTTTCCTTCACTCTTTTGTTTTGCTTTTTGCATTAAGTGTATTTCTTGGCTTGAGAAGATATGTTTTTGGTGCATTAAAAATGTTGCAGCACTGTAAAGAAGAGAAATGGAGAGAGGAAAAAACCGAAAAGAATGAAGAAGATGAAGAAAAACCTGTACAAAACACCTTGTAGGGCTTTTTCACCTTTCAGGCTTTCTTAGGGAAGAAAGGTTACAAAGAGAACCTTTAGCATAAATAACTCAACTCACCAGTTGGTAAGACAGAGAATTCATCTTGATAATATTAGAAGACGTGATTTTTATGTCTCATATTTAATGAAGAAATTAAAAAGCTACAATGAGAATGATAAAAATAGAAATAACCTAACTACTTATTGCACAAAAGAAAAAAAATTAGATCCTCTGCTGTACTGAAAACTGCAGGTATACACAGTGAGGGCTGAACTTTGAACACTGGGTCTTGTTCAGCAGTTATTGTGCTGTATTTCTTTATTTTTAAACTCAGAGAAGATGAAAACTTCCCCAAGGCTTCTTTCAGGAATTGTGCCCTCAGTAAGAATCAGAGGCTCTGCTCTTCCTCTCCATGCAGAACCCTGTGCTCTACAACAGGACCAATAATTTCAGAGCTCACTGAAGGGCTCAGTTAAGATTTTGGGCAGATGATTTGGCTGCTGAATGTGGCCCTTTGCTATTCATTTGACAATCTGTAATTTATATCTGAAATTCAGAAGCTCTTTAGGTTCAAGACATGCTTGTGCTGAAGACAAAGCTCCTCAGAATCAATATTTGAGAAAGGCTTTCATACTTCTGAGATTCATTTTACACCTAGTTTTAAATATCTAAAACKTCGATGTCAAGACAAACTCCTAGAAATATTTAAAAATGGAGGCAGGAAAGTTCCTGTGGGGGAATTCATGTTAACACAGTGTCAGAGAGGCCCTTGAGAAACTGTGGTTGAGCCTGTGGAGCAGCCATGGGCAGTGCCACCTGATAAGACAGAGCTGGAACTTGCCTTCCAGGTGTGCACCTAGAGCACCCAACAGCAAATGGGTTCTTGTTTAGACTCAGGCTAGTCCAAAACCTCATCCCCACCCTAAAATGCAGCACACTGAGTCTTGAGGACAAGCTGCTCTTGCACTGCTCTGGTGAATTGTCCCAGGGATTTCTTTCTTTGCTATAGTGGGAGCACACTCAAAGAATTTCTACGTGCCTGAAGTTAGGTGAAATTAATGCTGTGTTGCACTGGAACAGCCTCAATTTGCCAACATTTGTCCGTGTTGCAAGACACGTTTTTCCCTTCCTTTTAGCCTGGAGGAAGGTTGGAAACGGTGTGGTTGGAGTAAGATTAMCTGGCAGCAAGCTGAGAAGCTTTTTACAGTGTTTGTGTTTGTTTTGCTGCCTTTCCTTCTAAGAAAAAAAAAAATAAAATCTGCCATTCAAACCGTAATGAAAGTATAAGAGGAACAATTTTWAAAGGCAGAAAACCAAATATCAGTGAATTTCACTAAAAGCTCTGCTTCAGGTATTTTAAACTCTTTATTTAAACACATTATCAGTCAAGCTAAAAGGTGTGTGTGAAGTGTTGAAGACAGAGGTTATAGCTTGCTATTTGCTTCATTTTTAGATGAAGAAATCCATACCCTCCACTAACAAATATAGAAACTAAACAAACCCAAAACCAACCCTAAGGCTTCAGACTGCTACCCTATGAGATAGGATGCGAATCTCTATTAGGCTACCTATGATATGAATGGGCTTCATAATAAGCCCATTGAAAACCAAGAAATTTAGACTTCTGATTTGTTTCAAAATGGAATTTCTTATATGAACATTTTCAGACTGGATTATAAAACTTTCAACCATATAGCACTCCAGAAGGAAATAGGTGCTACTTATGGAAAATTCCTTTCTTAATGCATGACAYTTTAAAAGTGGAAACAGTAGATAAATGCCACCTTAATGGAAGACTGCAGTAGAATCCCTTTCATTTTGTTGAGTACATAAAGCCTTTTTGACTCGGCCCATTATGGGCTTATGAAACGTTGGTTGTTTAAAACTTGGATATCTTAAAGCAAAATGAACAAGCTTGTTTGGGTCTCTTAATTTTAGTAATAATAACTTTAAGTCACTTGCTACATAATTTATGTTAAAATTTGYCAACCTACACAAAGCAGAATTTTTAAATAATTTTAAGGAAAAAAAAAAAAAAACAAACCAAAAAACCCCAGCCTTTTTCTGGAGAATACCAGGAGACTTTTGATAGGATCTGGATTCCTGAAGAGACTCTGGATAGAGGGAAGACCCCCTCTTCTCTTGCTGCACTTGGGTACAGTGCCTGCCTGGCCAGGCAGCAGAAATCCTCCATCACAGGACRGACCAAGGAATGAAGGAAATCCCCAGACAGCAAAGGTGTTCTTGCCTGCTTTCCTTGCTGTTTTCCCTGCTGCTTTGATRGATTTCTTCAAACTCACACCACGTTCTCCTTCTCTATCAAAAGCTTTTCAGTTAGGGATTTTTACTTCTCTTTCCCAATATTTTGGGGCAAGCACATGGTGCTAGCACTAGGGTGTTAATTTAATTTATRTCTGTATAAAGAAATTAAGAGAAACATCAGTGAAGTTAATGATTGTTAAAAGCTGAAATAAAAATAGAGCATTTGAGATCTGTAACAAGAAGTCAGGTGCATTGACATTTCTGCCACTGTAATAACCTCTTTGCTTAGTGTTAACTTACCAGTTTTTGTCAGGAGATGGGGAAGGGAAGGAGGAGGAAAAGTACCTGGAACACTGTAACCAGGGTGAAATCCATTGTTTTTCTTCTATTCAGACAGCCCAGCAGTGAGGAAGAGCTGGGGGAAGCACATAAACTACCATTACAGACAAAGTGTCATTGTGCTATCATCAGCCTCTCTGTAGCCTATTAATCAGTAAGCCAGATAAAAATTTCTGTCTGTGCAACAAAACACAAAATACTGCTTAGTTATTTCTAGTATTTTTATGTAGTTACAAGGGAAAACCGTGTTGCCCTAATTAATGTTTCTYTTTATCATGTATTTATGTAAAAAGGAATAAAAAAAAAAATCCATTGAGATTTTCTTCATTCTGTATCAACTCTCCATGCAGACTGGCATTCTCTGGAGAGAGAGAGAGAACATTTTCTGTCCCTAAACTTGCACAGTTGAATGTCAGTTATTGCGGTAATAAATAACTCTGTTTTCTGAAAGAGATGTAGCGAGGTAAGGTACACACACGGGTCAGGCACAATGGCACAAAGGAATACCCAGGCAGGCCTGAAGTGTGGTGTTATCACCAGGGGTAATTCCATGAGCAAACAAAACCCCCAGGGGAAGCATGGACTACAGTGCAGACATCACCAGCCCTGCATGCCAAATGAAATTAAAGAGACAAATGCACCACAGCCTTCCCAAAACAATGAGCTAGAGAGGATCCTGCTATGCCTGACAAATGGAATGAAGTTACAATAATTCTGACAAATTCATACCACTCCTCATTTGCATACACTTCAGGAGCAGATATAATAATGGTTAATGAGAACAGGAGTTAAAATGACCCTGACATTGTAGCCTGCCCAGTATCTAACCAAACACTGAATTAATATGGAACAACGGTGACTAAATGGATTATTTAAATCTTCATGTCTCAGAAAGAAATTACAAATTCAAAGTAATCACGGAGCAATGTAATAATTAATTTTGTGAATTTTGAATGCACWCATTTTTGCAAGCTACAGAAGCCAAAAAATCATGGTCAAGTGATTCACTATGATATTAGCTATGGTTGTTGTGGTAGGACCTAATGAACAACCAACTGTGTATGTGACTGTCTTTGTGCCAGGCAGGATGCAAACAACTGGCTGGGAATGTGCCTCTCCAGCAGGCCTCCAATCCATGGTAACCCAMTGGATGCAGCTTTGGATTCTGCCCATCCCTTTGTTCACAGCAGCTAGCAATGAATGGCAGCAAATATAATTGCAGTTCCCAGGGTRTGTGAGGCATTGCTAGGCATTTCCCCCTCTTTTAATTTTGGCAGAGGGGCAGAAATGGATAGGGAAGAAGCAGATAATTATCAGAAATGTTAAGTGAAATGCATGGGAAAAGGYTGGTAAGAAAGACAAGAAAGTGAGGAAGAGAACAAAAAGTCAGATACAGGATTTGTCTCGGGTGGTGGAGATAAGAGAAAGGCTGGAAAGAAGAGATCAGAACAATGGTCATGGAAACCATCAGGTCTAGCCAGAGACTGATGAAGTAGTAAAAATTTAGCATCTGGACTGTCTCTTYTCTCATCTATTTCCTTTCTCTTCCAAGAAAAGCCCCATGCAAAGAGGCCCTAGGACTCAGATAAGAATACCTTTTATGAACAGGTCCTTCAGCTAATGATCACAGGCCTCATTCATAACAGCATGGAGTCCCCAAGGCTTCTATTTAAAGTCAGCAGGAGAAGCAAATGCAAAAAATAAAAAGAGAGGTCAGACTCTGTTCTTTGAGAGTATCCACAGCAGAAATGAATCTGAATTCTCTTGCTGATAGTTTAATATCAGAATTTTTAATGGACTTTGAAAATAATCTTGCTATTATTTCTTCCCTTTTAACTGCTTTGTAGCTCATGGTCCCACTCTAGTTTTTGAGATAGTCATCCCTTTAATGTTGGTTTTTTTTTCCCCTGTCATTGCAGCAGAATTGCCAGATACCTGCAATAAAATATTTCAAACCAGGAGGAGAAGCAACCCTCTGAACAGTGCATGTGAACTGAATATTTTCTTTGGTCAATGACTCTGTTATTCCCTGTGAACCTTTTCATGACTTCTGGAATAAATTTGTCCATTCTGTGCTGAGTGCCTGTTGTCAGACTGCCCCAGTACCTCTGCAGACAACTCCAGCATYGAAGGTTTCCAGGATTCCCCATTAGCAGCTTTCACTATGGTCTGCCATCCCATGCAGCAAATTTTCTCAGCTGTGCAAGTCCAAAGAGAGAGTGCCAGCAATGGAGTCCCATTGTTTTCTCCTTTTTAATTAAATAACTTCCATACCTTTGCACCTGTATTCCCATGGGTTTCGTAATTTGTAATATTGTTCTGTCTCATCCTCATTCACAAAATTATCAAATAATGCAAAAAGAGGATTACATAATTGGGTTGCATTGGCCTGAGTATGTGAAATGCCCAAAGTTAGTGACCACTGAAATCAAAAGAAGGCTGAGTTCTCCATGTTTTGTAGATTATTTTGGTGTAAAAATAATTTGTTAACAAAATTGAACTTGTCAGGTTTTGTTTGAGGAGCTGTCAAGCTAAAATGATCTGTCAACTAGGTTTACTTGACCTAAAATTTTTAGATTTTTGATTCTAACAAATTGACACTTGCTCACTGTTCATCTGTGACTGTCTCCTGACTTCTGACATGGAGTTCTTAATTTGTCACATCAGTCTCTAAACCCAATATTTATGTATGAAGTAGTAACTTATCTCAATAGAGAATGGAACCACTCTTCAATGTCTAATTTCCACCAGTATCAGGGAGACCAGGATTCCACCCAGCATCTCCATCAGCTATAACTAAAATAGKTATATGCATAGTTATATGCTGAGCAGTTTCTTCCTCTATTGCCAAAGAAACCAGACAKTGTTCATTGCATAAGTTTGCCAGCTGTTCACAACCATCAATTTTTAAACCATCAGGATGATACTTCCCATGTTGGCATTCTGTCCTAAGATTTTTATTTGCTTGTTTTGTGGAAAAGATAAGGGAGAAATCTCCAGGGAGGAAAAAGCSCAAACAAAGACATGATAACACACAACTTCCTCTTCTGGGGAAATTAGTGATTGCATCATTTCATCTTACTCATATTAAAATTGCTGGCCTCTTTTCCTTTGGTGAATTCCCCATTGGTAACTTCTGATTGCCAGGTTCAAGTCTCTGCCCTGAAAGAGAAGGRATTGGTGCTGTGAACCAATGGTGAACCCATACCTCTTGTATTCCCCCTGGCCCTGTGTTGGCCTCAGACAGAGTAAAGGAGCGAAATATTTTATTCAGACTCAAGTGAAAGGAACAGAACCTCAGGACAAAGCAGGCAAACAGTGGGTTAGTTTAGGAAAATACTGGTCCTGAGAAAATTTAGATAAAACAGCAATGAACGTCAACATTTAATAACTATATAAAGCCTAAAATAATTTTTCTATCATATCCATAACCAATGCAAGATTATGCTATTAATGCTCACAGGGCCAAAAAACCACTGGAAGAGCTATCTACTTCCTGGCTCAATCAAATTAAGACACATTTCTCAGCAGAAGTGCTTAAGGGCCCAAATAAAAGCAGCACAACATTCAGAAGAACTGATCAAACCCAACATTACCTCGTCTGAACACCATCAAAACTAAGGTCATATCAAACTTACTTAAATATGTATATTGCATGATGACAGACAGCAAYCTTTAAAGAGTACTCTGTACCAATCTGTATCTTTTCAGGTTGCCCATGAGACAAATTTTTGGATTTTAACTGTAATGMTCTCAGAATTGTTACCTGAAAACTCTGATTTCAGACACTCCTCTTTGGAAACACATCTGGGATGTAAATTCTGTGTTGCCTAAGAAAACTGTCATGGTAAGTGGACATGTGCTAGAAAACTCCAAATTAATGAACTTCACGCTGTAAACCAGGACAGAAACACAATTTTCTTAAACCCATTAGGAAATGAAAAAAACCCACCAGACTTGTCAGCAACTCCAGATTACTGAAGTCCTACAAGTAGTGCATGCTTCTTACATCCAAAGCTTTTAAATCTGTGTATTCACATAATTAAACTGGAGTATATGTTCATCCCRTGTGATTATGGAATAAAATGTGATCATGCAAGTATAAGCCCCAAAAGCAGAGAAGCCAAATGGGAAATACTTCTTCCCCCTCAGTGTTTCACAAGACCTCATGACTTCAAGACACTTTTGTGCTTGGAAAGAGGAATTTATGGTTAGTTAATATTAGAGATTTACTGTTCTCCTTTTAAAATGGATGATAGCTGATACTAAATTATAATAACGAGAGACAAAAAGAAGGTTTGGGACAATTTATTCAAATAATTTCTCTTATTTCATGGTAAACATTTTATTTCTTGAGGTCATAGTGAAGAACCATTTATTTCCTTTGTCTAAGCTGAACCTGAATGTTCTGATTTCTCACTGTGAAAGCACTGTCCCACAGATTGCAATGAAATGTCCATGAAAGACCATCAGTAACATCTGTGCAGCTGTTTAATTGCTCATTTGCCAGCATAGAAAAAGCCCGGTGTCAAAAAATTCCACCTAAAATGCAAACTTCAAAATACTCWGAATCAGATGATAATCGTCTTTTACTGATGCTTAAAGTGCAATAATTTTTACCCAGACAGCACTGACATTATGCAAAATAACATGAACTCGAGAGTGCTTGAAAGAAAGAATTACATGAATGTGAGAGGCTGCAAGAACTGTTAGAAATGCACACAGACCATCATCTCACACCACAAATAGGAGCCAGAATGACAATACCATAAATTAAAACAACCCTCAAGCAAAAACTAACAGCCAGGAAATGAGAAACAGATTTAAAACAGAGAACAGAAACCAGAAAGCATGACCACTAATGAGATTCTGCACAACACTTACAGTAACAAAGGAGGTGACAAATGATAGCAGAGATATAGTATTAATAAGGAAGCAGAAATTATGTTTCCTGTTTATGCTATCTTTCACCTCTCATAGGCACCTAGAAATTGGAAAGGGACATACATTCAATAATCTCACACTTTAGAGGGGTGGAAAGATGGGAATGGCATGAAAATCCAATTGCAACACATCTCACAGCTGGAAAGTGGAGAAAAAAAGCAAGCTGATATAACCTGCAGAATTAAAATAACGTTATAATGTATAAAAGTGATGCCCAGCCAGTACAGGAATAATGACTTCAACTCAGATTACARCAGCCAATTTAGTGTAAATATACTGCATGCTAATGTAGTGTCATAGTCATTTCCTCTTCCCCTAGTGCTGCTTGTATTAAAGGCAGCATTCCCATATTTCTGTCCAGGATTTCTGCCCAGATAATGCAAACGCAGGGAAATTGATGCATCTGGGATACCTCAGAGCAACTGCACACATGAAATACAGATAACCTGYCTGTGAGAAAAGTCAGGCCTGCTGCACATGTTCCATTAAGCCCAGATCTTGTGRAGCCCAGGAGATTTTGAGTGCATGCACAGAGCCCCATTTCAGCACGTGTTCTGYGGGGCCAGCGCGCCCCGAGCTCCGCGAGTACGTGCTCCTTTGGTGGTCTGCACAAGAGCCACGGATGCAGCCAGAGCTGGGACATCTCCGCAGCCTGCCCTGAGCAGTCAGGCTGTTGGAGACCCACAAATCCTGGGCAGGGAGTCAAAGCCCTCAAAGAGGCCATAGACAGGGAAATTTGGGCATTGATAGGGCAGGTTACTGGCTGTCGATCCGCAGAGTGGGGAAGTCAGAATGTAATTTTGCAAAAGTTGCATCTAGACAAGGCTAGTGAAGCARCTAAATGAATAAAACATAAGAAATTAGCAGTCTTCTAAATAATTAGAAAAAAAATRCAACCCCAGGATGTGAAGTCTTGAATGACATGAGTTCTGTGTAATCTATCAATACTGTGGGCATAGCTTAACATTGTTCAGCCTGAAGTGAATCTTTTACCTGTGAACTAAGAAAAAAGAAAATGTTCTTGCAATGTAAGTTTTCTTATTGTTAGGAAACATTGTGCATTGCAGTTTCATAACAGTGCACACAGTCTCCCAAAATGCAGCCATTTATGCTCTTAATTTCTTTTCTCAGTACTMTTTCTGCAGTTTGATAATGGATAATGAAGGTGCACTTCATGTACAGCATGAGAAAACACATACATGGGAGTTTCAACTCAACATGGAATAAACCCATTTTAAAAAATCTCATAAATATACAACAAATACACAAAATGAAATTAATAAGTGAGTTATTGAATGTATGTAATAGAGAGAGTCTACAAAATAAGAAGTCATAAATGGGATCAAAATACTTATAATTCTTTAGGAAAAGGAAAGATATTTATGCAGTCAGGTGTTAATCCTGAATGACATTCTCAGAAAATTTTTCTTCAGTTAAGCCAAATTCATTCTAGTGCAATGCTACCTTGACTTCACTTGTATCACAGCTTAATGAACCTAATTGGAGTACATAATTAATTGGCATATATGATAACAGATCCTTTTTTGGAGTACCTTTTCTTCTTCTTCGTCTTTACCTTCTGTATACGTCACAGAAATCAAAAGGCCAGGAGTCCTGACTGAGAAAAAACTTAAGTATATGCTTACCTTGACTCATGTATACACTCATGATAACAATAGAATTTTTTTCCTCTGCCTTCCCAGATGAGATATTTTCCTAGAATCTTTTATATGTTACAAAACCTTTTTAGAACAGAAAGCCCATACTTAATGCCGTAAGTCTGTGTTTCCTCAATCCCATATTGTACTGAACTTTTGTTCCAAATTAGCAACCCCACAATGGAGCTTCTGGCACAAAACTACGTGCTTTTGCTATACCAAACGTCCATCTCTACCTTGAGAAGGTCTTTGCTATGTCTTTTAATATAAACACCCCCTGCATTTTGTTAAAAGTTGATCTTTAGGACCAACGTTTAACCTGAATTATTTTACAGTGATATATAACACTAACTCAGAAAATGGATAACAACAGATGTTTAGCAGGCATAGAAATCTTCCTAAAAAGTGAAGAGCACTGACTATACGTGTACTGTTCTGCTAGTTCAGGATTCTTGCTTGCAATATGGCCAGTATCCCTGGCCAGGAATGTGGCTCTCTCRATGTCCTGCAGGCTGGCTTTTGTCTGAGCAGAGTCTGGCTCCCCTCCTTGGAGAAACTCGGTAGCTGAGTAAATGCTTGCTTGGGCTATTGCTGCTCCTGCAGGGATGCAGCCATCTAAGCTTTGAGATGCTCCCAACTACCCCACCACACTTCCTCCACCTCCAGAACATCCTCAGTTCTGGTACCAAAAGTCTGATGTAACAATTCYAGATGTCTTACAGCCAGAACATGAGAGAGAGGAATATATAGAAAAACAATTCCTGCTTGGAGCAATAGCATAATTTTATATAATATTTGCTGCCATCATAAAATCCTAATTAAATGTCAAACAGTGCRGTATGCATGAGTTTGAATAGAGTTAGAGGTATTGAGAAACACTTTCACTCTCTTCTCATCATATAGTGACTGGACCTTATGCATTAAATTGGATGCCATATTCTGCCCCAGCAGAGGATCTGTCTATGGACTCTGAGTTCTCAGAGTGTTATTTTAAACTAAAACCCAAATAAAACAATTTAATACCATTARCGTTATAAAAGAAAATATTACTTAAGTGCTGTCCTTAACAAAACCTCTTTATGCAGTTTGACACTTGCTTTAGAACTGACATCTCAAAGAACACTCCATATTTTATCCTCACTCTTCACCACCATTTATGAATAATAACATTCCTACATGTGTAGGTATTTCAAAAGAGCTTTGCAGCTGAATTCAGGCTCTGTGTTTCACACCTAGTCAATGAGACTGAAGCCAGGAGTAGGAAAAGGTCTCTGGGATGTTCCCACTCCCACTCTGGGGAGGAATGTCCCATGGCTGCTGGGGAACATGCTCTGATGCTGCTCACAAGCGCGGGCAGCAGCGATGATCCCACAGCCTCCCCAGCAGACACTTTGTTACTCTCTCTGTTGCAACTTAAACCTCTTATTTTTGCCCTTTCCCTAGCAGGTCTTGACGACAATTTATTCTTCCCCTGTTTGCAGCAGCCTTTTTAGATATTTGAGGGCTGTCTTCACACTGAGCACCAGGTGAGGCTTCAAGCAGCATCCACTGAAGTCAGARATTATTTTGTTTGCCAGTGTTGCTCCTATTTTCACAAAACACCCTGTGCTATTTGCTTTTCAAAGGAAAAGTCTATAAACTGGCAGTAGATGACAGAAAATGAAGTTCTCTGAAGTGTGATGATTGCTCCCATATTTTGCTGAGCTGGTCCTTGCAGTAATACCTTGCTTGTGTTTTGGGTTTGTATGTTTGAAAACAACAGCATAGGCAATCCCTGCATGGGATCTCTCCTATTTGCAAGAAATAGAAGAAAGAGAAGAATTTGCCTGACTTTGCAGATGCTGAATTCTACTTTTCTATTATACATCAAAAATCTTTTGGTTCTGTCACACTGCTGATGTGTGAGCAGAGCCACAGCCATTCTGCCCAGGTTAATGTGTGCTATATTCCTCTTCCACCACGGCAGGGTGCCTCTGAGAGACACTGACTGCTCTCTGGTCTGTCCTCAGAGATGTGTGGRTTAGGGTGTGGAAATTCACAGTATATGAGTGTCCAGGCATGCAACAGCCTGTTCACCTCCAAAAGYCTTCAAAGTTGAAGAGCTGCGTGAATTAAATTCTCTTCTGTTGTCTGTCCTTAGCTAGGGAGACTTCTGCCCTCTCACCCTTCCTTGTCTTTTCAAAGTATAAACTCAGACAGCAAGGAATGACTAGCCCAGGCAGCTCTCTGTGACCTCAGCACAGGAGTCATTCCAAAGGGATGCACTGTACCACATGCTCCACCTGGCACAGCGCCCTCCTCACTGCAATGCCTTCAGAAATTGTCTTAGAGCTTCTATTTCATCCCCAAGGCAGCRTTCTGAGGTCAGCATGTCTTTGGAGGGCAGTCACTTGGCAGAGTCTCTGACTCCCCATGGACTTCTCCAACTTCAGTGCTGAATGTGGCCCCCAAATGAAGGTAAGTCCAGAGAGGCTTACAGTATCACACTTATGAAAATATCTTCTCTGGAATTCTCAGCTGGTCAAATATATTCCAAATCCAGTCCAACAGTGATGTTCATGTGCAGAAATAGAGAATTGTAAAGAGTCTGTCCAGCATTATCCAGTGAAAGTAGGGAATTTTCTGCACTCAGCATAGTTTCTTTGGGTAGAAAACACACAAACAACAAGCAAACAAAACAACCAACAAACAAAAAAAGAAAAATATTTTAATTGGTTAAAAAATATATTTGAACTGGTTCTTGGATTCAAAGAGAATTATTGCAAACCAGTTCCTCCCATGGCACTTACCAACATTCCCAAGCCTGTAACCAATCGTGTGCATTACATTTCATCCAATGAGATCTATCAGAGATAGAGGGTTGCTAAACAGTTTGAGGTTATTAATCCGTCAAGAACAGAACATCAAAGCCTGTGAATATTTGTAAAAGTGACTTTTAAACCACAAAGAATATTAAATACACAAGAGATGTGGAAAACAGCAGCAACAAGGAACAGAAAACAATGGAAGAGCAAAACTCCAGCTATGATATATGCAAGCATTTTTACAGTTTGCTGAGGATTTTGGTGGACTACTTCTCCAAGTTACAATTAAGTCAGCTTTAATTATGTTAATATTCAGTTTTTCATTTTAAATTTCCTGCTTGCATATGAYCCCAAATTTTAGATGTAATAGAGTGACCCCCTACATGATTTYAGAGCTGCCTTCTTACAGGGAAAATGGGCAACGTATCTGCAGATACTAGTGCACTACATCTGTAAAGCTTTCTCCACATTTTTTATTTCTCTACAGTCAAACCATGGAGAATATGGRGGGAAATATTGGAAGGCACAAGCTTCTCATCTTGACTTCACTCCTACACCTAAGAGTCACAACATCTAGTCTGGATACTTCAGGTTTCTGGRTTTTTCATTTATTACATGGAGAATGGTTATCTGGATTTGGCTTTTTCTGATCTAGGCTTTTCCTCCAGTATGAAGTTGTCTTTATGAATTGGATATTCACACATATTATCCTATTCTTTGTTACATACCACACACGAAAATACGCTTAACAGAATTGCCTGTATTCCCAATGACATGACTGCTACACAAATGCCAGGCTGTCAGGTTTTGGTGTATGAGGTGGTTTATCACTGGCCTGCTGTAATTGCACTGTCATAGTAAATTCCCTTAATCCTCAGAGTGAGACTTGCTATGCAGACACGTTCTGTAGTGTTTGCAGAAGGAAAACAAAATTCTGAAACATCTGAACTACAAACATGAGAAGTCTCCAACCTGGCACCTTGAGAAATCCTGCATCTTGCACTGTGGGAAGGAAAGTACAGATTGCAAGGACTGATGGCAATGTGGGAGAGGACCCAGTCAGGAGGAGGTTGACTAAGTGATTGATGCTGCTCAAGTTCTTTAGAGTTCTTAAAACAGCAACAGTTCAATCTGTCTTGGTCAAATTTGCATAGTGCTTTCAGTYTATTCCCAGCAAAAAGATATTGCAGACAAAATATTTGAAGTAAATTTAATCCTTCCTCAAAATCAGCATTACCATAATATCCCAGCACTCAGACTGTGCCTTCAGGCAGGGTGAYGAGTGAAGGGTACAGAATATAAATTGCACCCTCCCCATCTTTGTCTTTTGAAGGAGAGGTCACAGCATTTGTACAGGTAAATATTTATTCCAGGAGAGCTATCTTGCTGAGATGTTTTGTTGCTGCATCTAGTGTGTCAGATAAAACTTGATTACATATGCCTTCCCTGTGCAAATGGCGATCCTTCCTCTCTTCTCCTTCTCTGCGTGATTACCAGCTCTTTTTGCAGAGTCCCCTGTAGAACTGGCATAATTCTGTGCTTGGGGGATCAGCTTCATTTTTAAGTGTTTATTTCTTTGAAATATCTTTTTAGTCTGGTTGAATGCTAAACAGGGCCTTTCTTCAAACTGTATTGCTTTGTGATCAAATGAMCCCATAGTTTGAGTGTCTTTGCTGCACAACAGATGACATTTTTGTGTCAACTTTTATGGACTCTTTGCAAGTATCTGTGGGAAACCAGATCACCCCTTTGGGGGTCCCTGGAGGCTCAAGACCCCAGGGGTCTTGAGACAGAGCCAAAAGAGCCAAAAATACCCATTCCTTTGATCTAACTCCCTGGAAAACACTGCCGTGCTTGAAAGAAGAAAAGAAGTCCCCGTGGGTTTGATTGGGATGATTTTTGTTAGCTCACAGGGTGAAAGAATGGAATTTTTAGATTTTACTATATAGATAGAATGGGACAAAGATGGAGGAATCGGGGTGTGCTTTTTGTCCTTTTCCTGCTTCTCCTTCCCCTCCATCTTTGCAGATGTGGTGGCCTTTTCTTGATTGGATTTTGGTGAGATTTCACTGTCTGACATGGGTCAGAGTTATTGGTACTTAGAGGAAAATGTTCTTAATGTAGTTTAGATTATAAAAGTTCAGGTGCCATTGTAGGAGGGGCAGATTCTGCTTTTCTGCCTTCCTGGGAACATCACACTGGRCTGAGAGAACTTTTAGAGATAAGAAAATAATAAACAATTCTGCAAAACAACTGCACAGACTCCGGCTCTCCTTCGAACTCTATCATAACTATCAGGGTGCAAAAATCACCAGAAAACCTGAGAAGTATCCTCCTGAGTTCATTACAGAATTAAGGCAGAGAATGGAGCTGTTTATCCCAGCATTTATGAGTTGTGTGTTCCCCTGCCTTTTTTTCATTTTGCTATACTTTTGCAGTGTTATGACTTGCCCCTACATTTCCTCTGTTTTTCTGTATTTTTCTTCAATGTGAGTCAGATTACTTTGAATTAAAATGATCATAGTTTCAGAGTTTTCATTGTATACTTTTCCTTGGAGCCTGGAGGCCTATTATTTAGGATGAGGCTTTTACCCTCAACATTTTTTCCTGTTTGGTACTAACTTCACAAAAGKGCCTGCTTTTAATTGCAAAACTTTTGCTATTTCTCTACCAAGCTGCAGACACTGGAGTTCTCTACTCTGCAACGTGACTGTCTGTTCCTTTTTCTGCTTGCTGGCTTCAGGCAACAAACACACGAGAATTTCAATTGTATTTTCACGTAATTTTCCCCTGTCTCATCGTTCCAATGTTTCAGACATTAGTTTTAAGACCATATGTTCTTTCCAGAGCATAAATACCTTAATTAAGATGTAGGCTTAAAACAATCCCTAAATAGTTTGAAGAGGTCTGAACAGATTTTTTTCATTTAGGCAGAACTTCAAGTTTTTTGCTAAAAGCTCTCAGGTYTTGTGTATCATAAAAAAATAATCAGACTACATCTAGACTACATCTCCTTGAAGATTTTATTTTAGACACTGCTTTTAATCTGTTGGCATAGAACTGAATGAAAGAACGTTTTCTGAGAAAACACTACTCAGTAGAATTGCAGAGTTTTCCACATTACAACGTGTCACAACCAGGCTTGAAAGAAGCAGTTGTTGCCATGTGAACACATGGYTTCTCTCTTAATTTGATGCCTTGTTTCTTAATAACACATACCTTCTTTTGTTGATTTTTTGTTTGTTTTCCCCCTCCTTTTCTTGCTGTCCATGTCACTCGACACCATTATTAGGTCTGACTGAAACAGAACAGAATCTTGAAGATCATAAAATAGATTKTTGCCTAAGCAGTAGTACAGGTTGCAAGACCTGAAGCAATTCCTCAGAAGTTATTGGGAAGATAATAAGTCAAAATGCTGTCAGACAAGCTTAACTACATGGAGATGTGAATAGGAACTAATCTATGACAAGGAGGCTGAGAAGCATAAAAGTGTGATCTATTCCTGGCACAATTTAGAAGAAACCACAACCATTTTCTTCCACTATTTGCTAACTGGAGAGTGAACTGTGAAGATCTGTCAG
Source organism: Alauda arvensis (assembly GCA_902810485.1). Taxonomy (NCBI): domain Eukaryota; kingdom Metazoa; phylum Chordata; class Aves; order Passeriformes; family Alaudidae; genus Alauda; species Alauda arvensis. The sequence goes on along the minus strand of CADDXX010000165.1, from coordinate 1,422,229 downwards.
ATACTCCGTGAGTTTTTTACAAAGACAAAAATGACAGAGTTTTTAAGAGGTGAAATGAAGTCCCWGTGAAATAAATAGACCTCTCTACAAATGGAGTCTGACGTGGTCCAAGTGAAATGGAGACCAAGTGAGTCAGGCTCTCTAGGCTGATCTACACAGCAAGTAGATGGCCAGGTGTGTGAGCTAGATCAAGTATGACCCCATAAATCTGAACTCAGAGATGATTCTAAGGTTTTCTGGTTTCATTTTGGTGGTAAACTGAGGGTCACTAACAAGTTAATGTATTCAAATTATGGCCCCGTTATTCTTCCTCATTACAAAACAAACAGCCTTAAAAAATACCCAGAGACGCTTTAAAAATAAGGCTTCAATCATTTTCCTTTTTCACAAAGTATTTAAATACAATAAAACTTTTCAAGGAGCTATTTCAACATTTCTTTGAAGTGTGACACTGTGAATCAGTTGGGTGGCATAGTGCTAACAACCACCTGTTTTCCTAGAGGCTATTGCTATCTATCTGATGGTCCCAGGATTTTCAGCTCCATTTCCTCATGCCTTGCCCCAAAACACTGCATTTTACATGGCCTGGGTAGGGAAAAATAATTCATGTGAGTCCTTTTGCRGGCTGAAGATCTTAACAATGCCCTGTGGCAGGCTGCCCAATATGTGCATTTGCAGAGCCATCTGCTACCTGCACTTCAACAGAGAGCATGACTTGGCTAAAGCAATTACCTTTTGCACAGRGACGTGCTCATACAGTTTTTACTGGCTCTTCTGAGGTTTCAGGAACACATATTTTTTTAGTCCTTGAAGAAACTAATTCATTCACCACACCCTTTTCTAGTGGGAGCTGCCTGGCCACATGTTTTCTTAGGATTTGCATCAAAATTAAATATCCAAGGGTAACCACCTGCAGCCTGCATATACATGTGGTTCATGGTCAAGGGTTTAATAAATTCAGTTCCAGGAAAAAAAGAAAATCTATGCTTACTTTTGTATTTTGTGTCTCTAGGCTAAAAGACAAATGTATCTAGTTCAGACTAGTACTTAAATATCCCTAAGGTGACAAGCAGCTCTTTCTATGAATGACACTTGACTTATGTTTGAAGACTATTTGGACTTTGACTTGGAAACACTCAGACATAAGGGATGCACTAAAAAGGAAGAGACTCATTTTGAACAGATTATAGAAACCATGTGTGACAGAGAGGAGAACAAATGTTAAGCACTTGTCTTGAACATAATTGAGAAGAGCACTCCTAGTATTTTATGCACAATGCTTGCATAAACAGAAAAATATATCCAGTGGCTTCTACCTCAACAGGTATCCCACACAGTGTGTCAGATTGGTGGCCAAAGAAGGTRTGTGAAATACTCAGGTGAAATGGATGCCATGGAATGACCCACTCCCTCATTTTGCTCTGTGCTCATGCTGTAATTGTTCTGCYAGTTAGCATCAGTAACAGTGTTTGAAGCCTAGAACTCCACTGCAAAATTTCAGAACAATTTGTGTCTGTYCCATACACCAAACCCAGGGAAAAAGTAAGTATCCAATCCTATATCCTGTGTTTGTAAAGTTCAGTCCACCAAATCACTGCACTACATATTTTTTTTTACTGTCCTCAAAAGAACAAAGCTATCACAGAGCTTCACCACCTCTCATCTCTCTGGTCTGCCCATTCTATGCACAAGGCATCACAGAGCTAAGCTGCCAATAATTTCAGAYCCAGAATGGCTGTGTTAGCAGTTGCTTTTCTGCCAAGTGATCCCCCTTTGCTGCCTTGAGCTTTAATGTTGATTAGAGCTCAGCTGAACAACTCAGCTCTGGCTGGCTCCAAGAGTGAGAGCCTGCTTCATAAAAAGGACCAAACGTCTGAATCCAGCTTTTGCTTCTCCTGGGTAGCAAAAATTGTTGTCCTGAGGCCAAGAAAAAAATAGGTTAAACTAGAACAGGTAGGCTTACTGTCTTTCTGTTGCTCATCCTTGCCTCTCTAGCTGAAGTGATCCTGCATGCCCTGACCTATGGTACCAGAAGGATGCTCACTTTTGCAAGACTCCAGCAGTGATGGAGGAAGAAGCAGGTTCATGGTTGCTCTTCTGCAGGGGCTTTCCTTGAATCCATCTCCTTTTGCATGTCACAGCAATTCCAGCACTGGTGATTACTGGGCTCAGCAAAAGTGTTGAGATCTATCCAGCAACACCTTTGAACTTTGTAGACTTTGTTAGCTGTACATCCTATACCAGGCCACCAGAAGGTCTCTCATACAGGAACAATCAATGCCCAGCAGACTGTTAAAACCCTAAATAAGCAAAGAATAAGTGAACTCAGAATTTAGCTTTTCTCAGATACTTCTGAGTATCTGAAYTGACCAGCTGCCAGATTTGGTAAGAGGAGGGAGCCCTGCTTTCTAAAGTACAGACACTGGATCTCAGACTGAGTTAAACCCTACAAGTTCCTTGGAAGTTGCAAATCCCTCAGTATCACCTGTTTTGAAATTGAGGTGTGGCGTAGTTGCATTTTTTCCCTTGAAGCAAGGACAGCTATTGATAAATAAGGGAAATCAGCCACTGGGACTGACTCYAGTAAGTGTCTATTCAGCAGTAATTTATGAGAATGCTTCAAGAATGGAATTGTGATCTAAACTTATTAGGGAATGCTATTGGATTTTTATTCTGTGCTAAGGTGATTCTTCCTGGTTACCAAAGACAYCACACACTCAGGACAGTCCACAGACTGGACTGGCTGTTATTTAAATTATTTCATAAATAATTATTAGATAAATATTAAATAACTGGCTGTTATTTAAATGATAAGCCTGTGGAGTGCAATAGCCCTAATGGGCAACAGGAATGAGTGTGGAGGGTAGGGAGAATTGATTAGCTGGTGGGATACCAGTAAATGCAAAGTACTTAATCACAGGCATACTCAGCACCTTGATCTCCCAATCAATAGCACTTGCAGGTTCAGAGCACATGAGGAAACCTTGGGTTTAAAGAGGAGATAAAAGGTGCTCTCTCTTTGTTATTTCTGCAATGTTCTATACTTATATATCCTATTTCATCCTAGCAGTCCAAAGGCTTTTCAATTTTTTTAAATGAAGCAAACACTTCACCCATTTCAGAAAGAAATTCAGCAGCTGGTCAGTACCCAAGAGCAGTCTAGGTCTGGRAATAAAGAGGGCATCATGCCTCCTTGTAATGCTGTCATTAGAGAAACAGGGATTTTGATGTTTAAACCTAAACAAGTACCTAATTGAGATGGAGGCCAATTACCCATACCCTGGCAGAAATTGTRCTGTTTCTGAATGGGCATGGCACCAGCATGTACTGTGAGAGATGCCACCTTTACAACCCATCCTTAACTTCAGTAATCAGGAGCACAGTAAAACCTGCAACTGGCCTAGGGAGGAATGAGCTAGAAAGAGGCACAGTTTGATTTTTCCTTTGGGCTAGACAGAAAAAAAAGGAAGAATAAAACCCATACACAAGGCTTATGTTTCAGCCAGCAACCACTGAGCTGTCCCTGCTGTGAACTGATAACTGAGACTGATAATAAATGTAGCCTGACTCTATCAGCTGTACAGGCTTATTGTGCTCAGCTGAAAATAGAAATAAAATCAAGTAGTGCCAAGGAAGGACCAAAATGGATTCTCAGAATACTGAGACCCCTGTGAACTTTGGCCATTTGGTTAATAGAAATCTTGGATGCAGACCATCTCAGGACAGGCTTGAAAAACATAAATCCTGACAAACATTGTGCTAGCTTAAGTCTCAGGGTTTTAATTTCATATCTGTAAATGTTGTTTCTCGACTTCAGGACTGAAAAAAAAATAAATACCAAAGCAATATTGCAATGTAATATTCAGCTTCAATTGCTTCACTAGAAAACAGAGTGGGGGTTATATTTCTGTGATTATTTTTTATGATATACCTTTCCTCTGTTCTTGTCATATATTGTTACAGYTTTTGGCAAGCAACAAGAAGCTTTCCCTTAGTAATTGAAAGATATTTTCCAACCTGAAGCTGGCTGCCTGCTGCCACATCTGATCTTGTGCTGCTGCTTGYGCTCATGAAATGAAAGGGCTGGGAGACAAAGAGCCACAGCCATCTTGGAGCTGGGCTTCAGGAAGCTGCTTGGGAAGTGGGAATTCATAAAAAAGCCTGTCCCATCTTAAGTCACTCCTCTGTAGCTTAACATTTCTTCTCAGAGCTGATAATAAAGCTATGGGAGATTTCAACAATGGCAAGTTCACAATTCCCCCRAGGCTGAAAAGCAAGAAAAGCAATACATTTCTTCTCTCAACTGCTTTTTTTAAAAATTTTTTTATTTTTTTGCATCTTCATCCCAGTGTGTTCCTACAGGTCCCCTGCAGCTGCCTCTCCTATTGCACCATTTACCAAACACCATTCTCCATGTACCAACAATCACCAAGCATTTTCCATCTCTCGYCCATGGAAATCCCCATAACCACATTCTATTCCTACATGAGGTGAAAATCTGTACTGCTGAGTGCAGCTTTACACATGACATCTCCAGAGCCTTTGGAGCTTTGGGGGATAATCTGATGGCATCACTGAGGACATTTGAGGTGTCTGCTGCCTGCAGAGCCAAGACAATGGAAAATGTTAAGGCTGAGACTGGAAAAAATAGCAAGACCTAAMAAAAATAGTGGCTATAAGCAAAGAAACAAACCAAAATCAAGGGTAAAAAAATCCCAAAAGAGAATACCATTCTTTTACCATGGAAACTGTTGGTGCTACATATAGATAAAGGTCTGACAGCTTTTCCTTTTTAAATCCCCTATTTACAGGGATTATGTAGCTCAGATGTGGAAAGCCTCTGAAATATGGCTGACAAGGTCTCGGGAAAGAAGCCTTAAAATAAATTTAACTCTTTAGTTCTTAATATAAAGCTATAAATGTTAATTTTAAGAGCTATGTAAAAGAAAAGAAAAAGAAAAAAARGCCAGAACAACTTAGCACACTCCTTTAGTTTAAGYTAGATTTTTTGATTAATTGTTTAAATATTTTCCCCATCATATCTACAGATAATTTCATCTATTCAGATTCTTTACATGAGTTCAGAATTGAGTTAATTTTAAATAAAAAAAGGTAGAGGCAGACAGACATCCAGTTGTATTTTTCTTTTTGGGCATTATACATTTCTTGAAGACGGAAGAGGAAGGTAAGAGTCACTGAAGTTCCTTTGCCACTAGCAGGGTGTTTGTGGGCAGGGAAGACTTCAGACTATCAAATCTGCAGGTGATCTTAGATTATCACGTCCTCAAAGTGATGTAACACCTCTCTGAAGCAGAAGTGGGTATCTGCTCCCTGACTGGATGACAACAGCTTCTAGAATCCAGCTCTCCTAAGTRGTTGAAACTCCAAGTTTAAATTTGCCACCTGCAAATATTTTGCAGTATTTTCTTAAAAATAGCTATTTCTGCAAATATTGCTCTAAATAGACTCACTCTTCCAATGGACTGTTTACAAAGAATAAACACAAAGTGTGCATTAGAGCAGAGYAAATAAAAGAGGTGTCTATTTGCAAACCTGTTGGCCACAGCAGGTTCACTTTTCTGCCCTCASAGGTTCAAAACTGCAGTTTAATGGGAGTTTTGCAGGTAGTTCTTTTGCTCTGTTTTCTTTTTAGCCACTCACACCACATTTTTAGCAACCAATGACTGTGTAAAAATATTTGTATTTCTATGAAATTCAACATGYTCACAAGGAGATTTAAATGTTCATGGGCACACCTGGTGGCAGAGAGCATAGGAAAGACTGCTTAGGCATCAGGAGTTAGAGTTTTGCACCTCACCAAACAGAATGGAATCAAAGTATTTAAAGCCTTGGAACCCACATACTTGGGCACAAGAACAAATCCCTTCTCTCATTTCTTAGAAAAAAACAACTGAGGATGAAAACGGACTGCTGAAAGAAAAGTAGTAATTTTCCTCCAAGTTTTTATTTGTTTCAATCTAACCAGTATTTCAATGMACCAGCACCCCTTTAGACCTGAAAAATACCTCAAAATGCACATTTTTATTCTTARCACTGTGGTACAAGATGCTCTGATAAGACACAAACTACTGACATCTAGGTCACCAGAGAAAGGAGAAAGTGTTTTCTGCATGGATTGGAAGCACTGAACTTTCCATGAGTGGTTCCAGCTTCAAAATGCTGTTCAAACCTGTCTGCACTGGAACCATCCAGCTGCAGTGCRAGAGGTGCTCATTTCTTGATGGAGACGTGCCAAGGCATACGGAACTGGGAAAAAACTGCTCTTTGCAATACATGCTTTGGCATAGGGTGCTGCTGAACATGTCACAGCCATTAAAARGAGGGAGAGAAAGTGCACTGGCAGCTGTCAGTGGTTCAGTGGCTGTGCTGGCTGGGGTTTGCTCTCAGACGCAGAGCTGGCAGATCCCGGGATCCCTGCTGGCAGAGGGCAGGAGGGTGAGCAACTGGGCAAGTTTAGAGATTTGGGCCTATGGATTTTTCTTAGAATATATTATTTTCTTCTTTTCTGTTGGATTCAGCATCCTCTATGATGGGAAAGAAAGGCTACAGCACATCAGAGAATCACGGAATCAGCTGTGTTGGAAAAGACCTTTGAGGTCCAACCTATGAGCTACCACCCACCACCTTGTCAATTAAACCATGACACTGAGTGAGTGCCACATCCAATCTTTTCTTAAACATCTCCAGGGACAGTGACTCCACTACCTCCCTGGGCAGCCATTCCAATGCTCAGTCACCCTTCCTGTGAAGAACTTCTGCCTAATGTCCAAATTAAACCTTCCCTGGTGCATCTTAAGACTGTGTCTTCTTGTTCTGTCAAAGGTTGCCTGGGAGAAGAGACCAACCCCCACCTGGATACACCTCTTTTTAGGGAAATTGTAGAGAGTGATAAAGTCTCCCCTGAGTCTCCTTGTCTCCAGGCTAAACAGCCCCAGCTCCCTCAGTCGTTCTTCACAGGGTTTGTGTTCCAAGCCCCTCACCAGCCTTGTTGCTCTCCTCTGGATGTGCTCAAGCATCTCAACGTCCTTCCTAAACTGAGGGGCCCAGAACTGGACACAGCACTCCAGGTGTGGCCTCACCAGTGCTGAGCACAGGGGAAGAATGACCTCCCTGCTCCTGCTGGCCACGCCATTCCTGATCCAGGCCAGGATGCCATTGGCTTTCTTGGCCACCTGGGCACAGCTGGCTCCTGTTCAGCTGCTGTCACCAGCACCCCCAGGTCCCTTTACCTGAGCACTGTCCAGCCACACCGTCCCCAGCCTGTAACATTGCAGGGGGTTATTGTGGCCAAAATGCAGGACTCGGCACTTTGGCTTGTTACACCTCACATTGTTGGACTCAGCTCATCTATCCAGCCTGTCTAGGTTTCTCTGTGGAGTCCTCCTACCCTCTGTCAGATCCACACTCACTCCCAGCTTGGTGCCACCTGCAAATTTACTAAGGGTGGGCTCAATCCCCTCATCCAGATCATCAAGAAAGATATTAAGCAGGACTGACCCCAGCGCTGACCCCTGGGGGACTCCACTGGTGACTGGCCACCAACTGGATGTGGCATCACTCACTACCACYCTCTAGGACTGGCCAWCCAGCCAGTTCTTAAACCAGTRAAGAGTGACCCTGWCCAAGCCATGGGCTGMCAGCTTTTCCAGGAGAATGCYRTGGGAAATGRTGCAAAAGGCTTTGTTGWAGTCCAGGTAGACACATCCACAGCYTTCCCCACATCCACCAGGYGGTAAAAGGAGAYCAGATYGGTCAGGTAGGACCTGCCCCTCCTAAAYCCACRCTGGCTGGGTCTGATCCCTTGGCCRTCCTGTGGGTGCTGTGTGATGGCAMACAGAWGATCTGTTTGATACCAGGCTTCCAGGTCAGGCTGACMGGCCTGGAGTTTCCCAAATCCTCCTTCCAGGCCCTTCTTGTGGATGGRYATCACATTGGCCAGCTTCCAGTAAYCTGGAACCTCCCTGRTTCACCAAGACTGRTGGATAAATGATGGAGAGCAACTTGGTGAGCTTTAAAAAAACTCCTTGTTATTTCTGTTCCCAGAATAGCTTCTGCTCCACAAATAAAGTAGATGTACAATGCTCAAACTCTGTAATTCTTGCTGCTTACTTGTTTGTGCTTAACAATTGGATAAAATTTCTTCATTATTTTCATAACCCGTATTTAGACAGGTGAGRGCCTTTCTAAATGTCATGGACTATAATTTTCAAAAAAGAAAAAGCCCCTCACACAAATAGAGCCCCTTCCAAGAAAAGGGGAAACGAGTGGTCTATTGCCTTAAACTTGAGCCRTGCCATAAAACTGCCATGTTCAAGATAAGTGCAAGTTTCGGGATGGAACATAATTCCAGAAAAAATCAGCTGCTTAAATCCAAAAGAAATTTTAATTGCACTGCTAAGATTCTGCCTTGTAAATGCATCTCACCTTTCTTTCCCCTCCGGCTCCGTGCCCTTCATCTGCTGTAGAAATCACAGCATAGGCAAGAATGAAGAATCTGGGGAAGATGTACTCTTTAACTGCAACAGWTACTTATAACTTCAGATACGTCTATAACTTTTCCTAATGTGTTTATGCTGTATGACTTYGCAATTTATAAAAAAAATTGGGCTCTCTGAGAGTAATATTAAAAAAAAAGCCTGACTGTTTGCATTTGCTGTTTTGACACAAGTGTCAAATGTATTTTAAGTCATGAGTCACTGCACATAGAGTTTCCAAAACCTACAGTCATAAAAAAAATACAGCAATTTGATTGACAGCAGGCTTTTGAATGCAATTAATACAACAAAAATAAAACATGAAGAACTGTGATTGATTCTGTGTGTGCATGTCTGTATGCTCGATACAGGAATAACACTAAACCCCAAGAGTAAAAAAATCTACTATTCTCAATATTGGTTATCCAGCTTCACCAGGATATAATTGGTCCTCAGGGAGTACAACACAGAGAAATGAGTAAAATACACAGAAGAATGGAGAGTGAAAGTAGGAAGTTTAAAAATACAATTATTTTATGGTATCTAAAGTAAAGATTGTTGAAGCCAACTCTGCTTAATTTGTTTTGATAAAAACAGAAAATGATATTTCAAATCTCTTTATTGTTAGCATGGCTATCAGTGGAAAAAAAGAGACAAATTTAAAAAAAAGGCTGAGACTTATCTATAGATACTCCCACTACTTCTGAAAAGCCAGYTTTCATCAATTCCTTTTTGCAATTGCAAAGAAAACAAAACCATCTGAGCAGTCCAGCTGTTTATACTCAATGTTTCTATGGACRCTTAAGGACTACACAGATGACAACAGGAGTAGGTTCATTTTTACATATATCTTGAAGATATTGAAGGACTGGACTGAAAGATGATTTGGATGAATACCTYGTGGAAGGTGGGTTTCAGAAATTGATGAGGTGTCAGGTGACAGGTAACAACCTGCTCCAAAGCTCCATTTCTGTGTTTCATATCCCTGGGATTTTAAGATTACATGTTTGTGCTGATGGCATGCATTTTAAAAGACTGTCATCATCCCTGCTGGTGCTGTGCTGCTCCTGCCAGGCCCTGCACAACAAAGAGACTTTTGTGCACAGGAGAGTTCATAATTAACCTAGTGATGACAGGCAGTAAGCAGATAGGATGAAAAGAAGGAGCAACAGGGAACACTGACATGTTTCTGCATCAGGGACAAGTGACACCCACTGCAGGCAGGGCACCCAACTGCTGTCCAGGGTTTCATGGGCATGTCCAAGCAGGCAGGTCTGAAKGAGAGATTTAAGTGAAGATAAAGCAACACCTTTGGTGCTTTTTGCAGATTCTACAAAGATTTCGCCTCCTTTAGACCAGCTTCAGTCTCCCAGGGGACTGAGGACAGCCCCTGGGCACCTGATGGGGAACAAATTCAMATGTGAGAGAAGGGGCAGGACAGGAAGAGGAGCAAAAGTCATTCCCATGACAAGACAAAGGAAAGAGGGAGGACAGAAACAAGAGTCGTAACAGAGGGAAAACTTCTGCAAAAAGGAAGACAAAGCAGATCAGGAAGAATCTGCAATTCTGGAAGTGAATTGCTAAGTTGAAAAACACATTCTGGGTAAAATACATTTTGATGGCTCCATGAGTAGCAGCACCATGAACAATGAGTCTAAAAACCTCTTCCTGGTTGAAAACAGGATTTAAGCAAACAGGACATCTCTACAGTTCAAAAATAAGCACTTTGGTTTACTTTTTGTCGGGTCTGAAAAGTATAAGGAATTACATTCAAAGTACATAGAGGGATGCCACAGACTTAAAAGTCAGGAAAGAATAGAAATCCCAGGGTTGTCTGTGCAACATCATTCCAATCCCTGGAAGCAGATGTGATGTTTCCTCCTAAGTTCCCAGAGAATTTTTGTGTCGTCTTGTCATGACTTCTGCTGGATCCCCAGYGTCACTCATCTGTGTGGCCCCACAAGTGCTCAGATTGAGAGAAAAACAAAGACATTTAAGAATTTTTCACTGCGAAATAAGTTAAAGGGGTGCTGCAAAATATTTCTTTAAGGCAAATRTTATCACTTTTAGCAACAGTAACAAATTATCTGCAGGTATCTCATGTTCTGCTATTTAAAGTAAGATAAGTACAAACACTCATYCTCATGCCTTAATTAAAAAACTCTAAGTGTTATGCTTTTCCTCAAAATGGATGACACTCACTTGATTACTGTAAGCATAACCACACTCAGCTTTAACCACAACAAATTATCCATCACTCCACATCTTATGCTGTTAATGGCAATGTAAGTGCAATCTTCAAAAGCATCCAGTAATGGCAGACTAAAGGCTGTTTCATTGCTTGTCCAAAAATAGCAGAAAAYTACCTTTTATATCATTCCAAGGACTCTGCACTTTCTAGAAAATGTGTATCTTACTCTTATCTGCAGCTTGTCAGACAAAAGCTGTAYGTCTTAGAAGTCCTAATATGCCCTGTGCTTCAAGCAGGCTTGGCTTTCCAAACATTYAGTGGGAGCTTATTACCTTGAATTMTATTTYTTAGCCCYGCAATGTAAAACTGCCTAGAATATACTTCAGTATTATTGTGTTGTATTGACAGAAAATACTAAAAAGGGAAATGTTACTGGTGGATGCAGAGTGGAGCTGCTCCTGGAAGGACTAACAAGAGATGGATGTCCTAATGGAACAAGAACGGTGGAGATTGAATAAAGGTTCTTGTCCTAGAAAGGACAAAATAGAGACTGTTTCTAATATTAGCTGTTCAAATAATCAGGCACCAAAGGGGCACAAGGACTACCATGCTGAGAAAGACCAAGGAATAATATCAGCTTTACTCTTCTGCCAGTGCTATCCACAAGATATTTAGGATGAATAACCAAGCCCCAAATGACACACACTCCAGTATATACAGGGTCAGAAGGTGATTTCTCCTGACCTCAACTACCCTGCTTTTGTTGTGAAATATGAAGAAACCCTGTAATTTTCATTTTGATGGCTGTTTGCACCCTCATTTATATTTACCCTTCTGCATTACCCGATACAATCTCCTGGTAACAGGATTAAAAGGCACTGAAATACACAAATAGATCATTAGTTCCAAATTACATTTGTAACTAATGTGATTCTTAAGGCTCAGAACTGATAACGATCTGATGGTGGCAGGCAAAGAAACCCCGAGAAAATCCCTTCAAAACCATGGCTGAACTTGCAATTAAGATGMAGCTGAATTTATTGCATGTCAGCAGTATGTTCACTGCCTTGGCCTTCACTGCAAGGGGCATGCCCAGTCCCTCCAGGGTCAGAGGGGAATGCTGTATTCCCGTTGAAGCCAAAGGGGAATTCCCTTTTGAGAGTCAATGTCACAGGCCCAGGTGATGAGGCARCAGCAGCTCCATTCCTTCCCTTTTGATCTGGCCCCAAGGCTCTTTGTTCATGGCTTTACTGCTCCAGCCAGCCCTTTTTGCAGCTTGGCTCCCACTCCAAGCTCCCAGCTAGAGGTGCTTTCACAAGTTCTCCCATAGGGTCTCAAGTTCAACATGTTACTGCCATCCCAAGAGAGTTTTTGCTAAAATCTTTGTGTTCTGAACATGTGTTTCCTCTCCCCACACTTCTTTTCCTTTTTCTCTTAGGCTCCCCCTGCATGAGGAGTTTTTTCAAAAGCTTTCCCCAAATAATTTTGTTGATAAAGCTGTCTTTCCTAATTGTTCTTCCAGTTGAGAGAATAATCACTGCTTTCTGTGGATTCCATTAGGGACACGCAGGGATGTTCTTTTCCATGAACATCCCTCAGCCTTAGATTTCTCTGCAATGTGCTAATTTAGATTCCACCTCCTGAGTGGYTGCTTTGGGCTATCAGACACTTTTTTTTCAGCTTTCATTCTAAGAAAAAAAACAASTCAGGTGTCTGTGAGCAGGGTAGCAAAACCACCAAAAGATTCATTTGGGAAAGGAAAACAGGGGAAAGCAATTTTGGAGCAAGAGTTACCAAGCACAATCACACAACATGGATGGAATAATCTTAAAAGTTTAGTGGCCACATTCCCATTTCTAATTTGCTATATTTTTTACAAGCTGTTTCAATATATAAAAGCAAATAACATCACTGGGAATTTGAACAAGAATCCTGAGCCTCCCAGTCTATTATATACTAGACTCTTGAAGAAAATGTACAGAGTAAAAGCTCATATTTATTTTGTAATGTTTTACTAGTTACTGCTTATATTCTTTAGATTTTTACATATTTATTTTYACTAGATCCAGACGCCCAATCATGAAGGAAGGAAACCATCTTTCCTGACACAACAGGAAAGCTTTAGACAGATAGTGCAAATTGCAAACTTTATTAYGCATGATACATGTCATAAGCTTGGTGTGAAATGACTGAGATACAATACAAATTAGAAAGTAACATAGGTTAATAGAAATCTGCATGCCCCAGAAGACAATGAARTGGAACTCTCCTGATACATTGACATTACATGTAAGTCTTAWGTGAATTCRTGTTCTCCAGGCATTCCAAAGCCCYATCACCTKCAGATGGAAYRCACTTGTGCCTCAAATAAACCCCTGAATATCCAGGAGCTGCACTTTTCTGATCTCTGACTTATAAATTAGCCTGTCTGAAARCAGGATGTATTAATSAAAATGACCAAGAAAATGAATTTCTAACAACAGAAAWWGGGTGCATGTTGCATGATGCCAAGACACTTCTCAGGTGTTCCTTAGCTCTCTTGAATTGCTAAACCATTCTAGAGAACCTGATCAAGGACCAGAGTCTTTAGRGAGTGAGAACTCTTYCTGGCCTGAGCAGAAACCTGCATGGTCATGTTTTGATAATCCAGAAGAACAAGTTGCTCAGAACTGACTGCTTGTGTGTTCTGGACACTGACTAGAAACCAGGAACTAGGACTAGGAAACATAGATCAAAAGCTCTTCAGCACTGTGAAGAGTAGCAGAGAATAACAAAA
>CADDXX010000165.1:1397694-1408620 GCA_902810485.1 Alauda arvensis | reverse complement strand
GGAATTTAAAATCAGCTCATTCAAATTAATTCAGCTGCCAGCCACTGTATGCTTTTACCACTACTGTGCATTGCCAGGCATCTCCTGGATTTTCAAAGCCATGATATTGCTTRTAAGTGTATAAACAACACAGGAGTAAGGGACAAATGACTTGTGATGCTTCCAGGTTTCTGGCATGCATTTTTTCTTCTCTTGGTGCTGCTCCACAGCTCTCACTTGCAGCTGGACTAAGAGGATGGCTACACTGAGTTGCATTTCAAACATTCACCATGAGAATTCCACCAGGTTTTTCCCCAGCAGCCAGAGACAGMTGGTCAAGGATGTCATTTCACACCCATCCACACGTGCACACACACACACTGCTGACTCAGGAGCAGCTTTAAACTGAAGTGACAGCCAGGGGTGGGGGGGAGGAAGCTGTAGTTGGTTTAAACCAGGGGGAAAGGAATTAAACATCAAAAAGTTGGAAGTCCATTCAGCTCCAAGCCATTGTTTCATAGATAAGATCATTAGATGGAAACACAGCAGGTGTAAAAACAAAAAAATCTGCCCTTAATGGCTGTGTTGGAAACCARCTTTTGTTTGAGCTATGTTCAGTACAGCTCTTGTGCTGTTTCATGGGGAGGATACTTCCCTCTAAGGTAACGTGTCAGGTATTGATATGTTTGTTTAAATTCCATATAATTAAAGCAGTAAATAGAATCCTGACATGCCTGTGACCTGAAACACCATTTAATAGATAAGTATGTGTGGGGCTGTGCTGTGAAAAACATGCACAGGATAAGCCAGAGGTCAGCAAGGTCCTCTGCTCTCAGTGAAATAACCTGTTTAAATCATGCATCAGCATTAAAATTGCAGGAAGAAAGCACCCCTCCTCCTTCCAGTACTGAGACAGATGGAATAGAACTCCAGCTGGAGCCTTTTCAATGTTTTTCTGGATGGAACTGATATCTCCAGAAATTAAAAGCTGTATCTACTCTTTTTTTTTTTTTTTTCTTTTCCCTCTTGTGGTAAAGTATGATAATTGGATAAAACGAGCACAGACAGTTGCAAACCCTTTGCTACAAGATATACTCTTTAATACCCACTCTAGCCATGAAAATGATTCTGTTTGTGTTAGAAAAGAGAAGCCAAGGAGAAAGGTCATTATATTGTGTCTGCAGCTTTCGCTCCTAATATGTGATTCTCATTTCTCAGTAAAGGGAAAATCAATACTCCTCTAAGTTGCCTTGGATTCAGAAAAGATGGAGCTTTTACCCASTGCATGGTAGTGATTTAGAATGATAATGCAATGCTGGTTTTCACAAAGCTCTGAACTTCATTTTGACTTTTYTAATTGTGCCATTGAGTCTTGTCTAAAACTGCAAAATAGAAATACTTCAAGGGTGATGATATTTTAGCAAAAATTTAGCTCTCTCCATTGTGARCTGCCTCTTAACACTGTACTGTTCTCCTCAGCTTAAATTTAGGTGAGAGATTTTTCTCTCAAAGCTGGAAGATTAAAGGCAGCCATGGCATCCAGGATTTGTGACAGTAACAAAAGAAGTACAGATCAGGTTCATGCATTTAGGTGAGAGATTTTTCACATACCAAGAGGCTATGTTTGTAGCAGAGACACACAGATAATTTGCTTCYTTTTTTCTTCTTTAGTTATAAGATCATATTCTCAACCATTTAGGCTGGAAAGACTCAGAAAAGCAGCAAGGCATTACTGGAAATGATGAGGAAATATTACCAAGTTTTAGGTTCTTATAGCATAYTAAGAAATGTTACTTATATTCTAGAAAAACTCAGCAACTGCCACACAGCTGGACTCAAAGRAACAATGAGAAGGAAAAATGGAGACAGGTACTGTGCAGTAGGAGCTCTTCCTGCCAGATGTGAAAGAGCAGCTGGGATCACTGAGAGAAAAAGCTTGGAGTCAGCACTTGGAGGTACAATCACTCTCTGAGTCAGGACACGGCACACTCCAGTTGCCAACAAAGGGTTAACAAGGAGAAGCKAAGGATGTTTCTCATAAAAAGAAACCTCTTGCAAAAGAAGTTGCTTAGRCTTAAAGAGATCAGTATCATCCCTGACATCATAAACTCAGTGTTCAGCACTAAACYCACAAGCCCCATGTCTTTGGCATGTGGTTTCCATCCAGACAAACACATTTAAACATGTATGCAAACCTCTCCCTGAGCRTGTGCTGGGGAGCTGTGATGCTCTGTGCACCCAAGGAGAAGCTAACCCCTCTCTGGAGGGCCCTTCCTTCCTGCAGGTACTGGGCCAAGCCATGATGGGGGCTGAACAAGGCCATACATGAAAACTAATACTCACCACTTAGGGGGGAGTTCAGATCTGGATCCAAATTCTCACCCTGACTCATCACCCCACAACATYAGGATTTCCTTAATTTCAGCCACATATTCCAAGCTATGCATTACCTCTTCCCATACTTCCTGTATTTTTGTCTCTCTCTCTCTCTTTTTTTTTTAATATAGAACACAGAATTTTAAAGTAGATATAGGTTTAAAAAAAAAAACAAAACCAAAAAACCAACAAACCCACACAAAAAATTGCCATTGCCACCTGCTCCTTTCCCCTCACCATCACTCACTAAAGACACCATCTGGGAACGACTAGCAACCAGAGCAGGGAGTGAGCAGTCCATATGTTAAAATTTAAAATTTGACAGCCCTATTCTGGCCTTTCCATCACCCACTATTTACTGTTTCACAGTTTCAGTACGATAACTAGTCCCTTCAACATTTGCAAGGACTAAACCATTTTTTTTTTCATTGTGGATAGGTCTTTATTTTAGGTTAAATCTTTAATCTGAAATCCATCAAATTCTCTCTGCTCTCAGACTTCTTCCAAAAATTGAATGTGAAACAGGATGAGATAGTTAATTATCAAAACCTGTGACAATTACTGTGCAACTCATGTATTAAATCATTAGATTAGAAAGATGAGAAAAAAGCATAGTTCTCTCTTCTTTTGCATTAGTTTGTAAATGTGACAGACCTCTGGGTACTGTTAATAATTTTTCTCAAAGCTAGCAAGAAATCTACATAACCTTTTTTTCCTCTTCTCATTTCAACCTCAAATCCCATCTTGTGAGTTTGCCTTATCATTCACACACATGCAAAGTGCAGTGAGACTCTTAAGCAAAAGTAAGGTAAAATTGCTTTAAAAACCAAAATGTATTAATATCACCATAAAAACGGGCAGGAGAAATCCAAAGGAAGATGMAGTACCTGAAATGATGCTTGCTTCTTACTTACTATCCCTGGTCCAAAATTTTTACAGACTAAATCCTCTCATAATAATGAAACTTAGAGATTGTACCTCTTTAAAGTTTTTTGATGTACATTCACGTGGGGGGGTGTTGTAATCTAGGCTCAAGCAGATGGAGGAAAAATGACTCGTGAAAAAGGCCAGACACAAACTTTTATATGTACACAACAAAGCCAGACTGGAGCATTCCACTGAGTATCAGCAGATCTAGTACATTTATCTTTTGAATGGATACATTTGTTTAAAAAAGCACAAAAAGATTCTGTAAGGCCATTTATGAACATCTGAAAGAAGTTTAGATGTTGCAAGACTGGACTATTACACACTGAATAAAACCAGCACCCAATAAGACTCTTTGAAACTGAAACTATATTAAGCATTTACTTTAAAAAAAAACAAACCTGCAACTCCACCTGATAAAAGCTTCTGAATGCTTTTGTACTCCACTCATAACCCTTTCAAGGTTGTTTGGTGCCAAGCCAAATATTATTAAAGCAACTCAGGAAGTGTTCTGACTAGGCAGACAGCACAGTGGGGATCTCAAAGATTTGCATGAATTCGAGGAAATGTGAGGAGAGGAAGATGAGACTCATCAGAACACCTGTTGGAAAAAAAACAGTTCACATTCTTTAAAGGTCTGGAGCACTTCCTGGCCATTGTCATTTTAGCATTCAGTTTGTCAGTAGWTTACATAATTTTAAACTTTTATGCAGATTCAAGGCTTTATTGATAAAGTATCTGGTCAAAATAGGCATTACTGGGAGTCAAAACCTAGAGTGGGCAAGGATCAGATTCTGCCATCTGGCTGAAGGCAAAAATCAGCAACCTCTGCCAGAGTTTTACTTTGAGATGCCCCTACTGAAAGGCAGCATTAGGCAGGAATTAGCACTATACAGAGTTATTAATTTTAGCTGCAGACTTCTGAGATTTACAGCTGAAGAATTAATAAATTGTTTTAGTGAGGCTCTATTCTGTAAAATGCATCTATTTTRTACCTGTTGTCTTTCCTCCCCTTGTATTTTGGAACTTTACTGGTGTGGCTGCCAGCTGTGACCAGACTGTCAATGATTTGGCTCCCTCACTGAAGGGCTGGATCACATCCAAGGCTTCTTATTTATAAGGCCAAAACAAAATCCATGTCTCTTTTGCTTGTATACAGGTGCTCAAGTAGGAGAGATCCTTAAGGGAAACAATTTTTTAYTGAACCACAAAAGACATTGATACTCTTCAATCTGAAACACCATCAAAACATGTCAGGAGGAAAAGTAGTAGTTGGAGTCAAGAGTTTCACAGATTCCATTCATCATCCTCAAAAATTACTTATTAAGCCCAGAGAAACACAAGGCAAGGCAATGTTTAATCTGACTTTCAAGACTTTTTCACTCCKAACTGAATTCCAGAAGCTTTGTTCCTGTTGCAGTTTTGCTTTCTGATAGCTTTGTTCTCTGACCCTTCTGAGCCCCTGTAAAAGAACCCTCTCCCAGGCCCTTCTGACTCTGCTCTGAGCAGGAACTTGCCCCTGCTTGGAGTGAGAGCCCAGGAGTTGCTGTCACATCCCCCTCAGGTAAAAGAGGGGAGTTGTGCTGCCTACCCCAGCCATGAGAACCAAGGAAACAGTGACTTTGAATGCATAGGCTCCTCTACAAGCTGTTTGAAGGAGCTTTATTGAAGCAGCAAACAGGAATTCAGAGTCCTTCCCTGGGGACAGTCATCACAATTGCCAACTACTGGATTGGTCCAAGGATTGGTAATGGAAGGGTTTTCCASAGTTTTGTCAAAGCCAAAGCATTCAGTAAAGTTTTCCTTTATCAAATTCTAAAATTTTGTTTAGGATATAATTTTCATTAAAATGTGTTTTTTGTCTTTCCTTTTTTAGTCTCTATTTCAGTGTGACATGAAATCAGAAAAAAAAATACCACATTTTTTGAAATTCTGTTTTTTCTTTTATCATGTCATTGCAATAGAACRTGTATTTTGACTTTGTGTCATATTTCATTGTACAATGGAGCAGCAGAAGTTGGAACATTGTTCTGTTGTCTCACTGGTGTTCTGTGACATTAGAACTGTTACTGTTGCTAGCAAGAAACARTTAAGCATTTATTATATCTTTAGGTTCAAAGTTCCTCTTGTCACATTAAAACATTGACAGCCATACTTCAAAATAAACATTGCTTACTAGAAAAAAAAATGTCTTAGATATTTCTCTGAATATTTTTTCAWAGAAAGATAATTCAAGGTCAACAAAAAGTCATCAACAGCAGAGGAAAACATAGTTTACCACAGAATAAAAGCTGAAGAACAGCCCAGTACAATCTTATGGGTGCCATCATGTGTTATCGTGGAGGTATGTAAGAACCTAAGAGCATAAAACAACATTAAATAACTTATCATTAGAGTTCAGAAATTTAAAAATGGCACAGGATTCTGGATATTTTTAGTTTTTAGCAGCTTGTCCTTGGCTGTCTTGGGCAGCTACAGATCCTGGCCTAGCACAGTTGTTATGTGGTGGTCAACCACCTCAGTCATCCATCACTGTTTGGCACCACTGAGTGTTAAAGAGACCATCAGCAGCAGCTTTCAGGCTCTACAGAGGGTAAATAAATTCTTAAATCCCTGATTAGGCTGTTGATATGAACAGGAATATTTTCTCTAGCATTTTTCTTTCTTGGAAYTGAAGATATGAAAACTCAATGAGTAGGACACATCCATTCTGGAAGGTGTGGTGCTCTTCTAGGCCCTGTGGGCTTTGCCTGGATCTCCAAGTTAAATAATTCATCAACCAGTTTCTGAATGTGAGGAAAAAAACTTTCTACTGCCTTCCACTCTCTGTAATATTCAGCAGTGCCCAACTACAGCAGATTCTCAACTGAAGGGTCTTGGCAACAGTCTCCATCCTCATAAAAATCTCACTTGAATTCTCACAGATGTTTTAATGGTACTTATGTTTCTCTTCAGAAACACAGCCTCAGAAGCAAAATTTTGCAGGAAAGATTTATTGTATCTCCAGGAGCACAGATAAAGGTGCTAAAGGCATTGCATTGAGGCCATAAGGAACAATTTGATTAAGGCAAAGGAGATACCTCCAGTCCAAACAGGGATTCTCAGGCATTCACAATGCAGCTACTTCAGGCTGCTTTGGTCTGAAACTGAGCATAAAACGAATGGCTCAGCCAAGCGTTGTAAATTCCTTACAACACTTCAGTGATACTTATGCTGGCACAAGTGCTAGTTCTGTGCACATAGAGAAATGAACTTCTCGTTTTCAGTGAAAATCAATACAAATGGGCCCTTGTCTATGGAATAGGTGACCTYTTTTTTGCAGAGCTTTTAGAAAGATTTTCCTAACAATATTGGGAAAAGGGGAAGCAAGTATTGGTCTGTATCTGAGACACCTTGGTATGACCTCAAAAGTGGTGGTYGCAGTTTTGGCTTCATCCAGGGGTGTACTCAATGCAGAGGGGTAAAGGGAATGACATTGCAACTCTGGTGCCCAGGGRATGATCCTCTTGCTGCCACACACTCCTGCTTCCCTTACTGAGGGCTGAGGTGAGGCAGTAGTAGGATCAAAACTTGAGTCTGACCGTTGGATTTTTATAAATATCCAGACATATGCACCTTCATCCTTCCCAGGGGAACATTCCTGGTGGCTTAGCACAGCATGGAACAGGAGAGTAGGATTTAGGATGAGTCTTCCTGATAGCCTTGTATATGTATTTTGATGACCAATAACAGCCATTAAAGACATTTATTTTCTAAAAATGAGTAAGTATTTAATATTCCAGTTACCTGGTACCATGCAGGGCCAGGCTTGATGCACTCAGCAAAGGCAGAGTGTGGCCAAAGCAGATCTGAAACACCTGAGGCAGGTAACTAGAACTCCTTGGGAGTGCAGCTCATCACCTCTGACCTTTTCARGCTCCCTGAAGTTCTTCCAGCACTRTGTKTTTACTKGAGAATGGAYATGGCATTTATGCATAGATGTCACAATTCCTGGAAACAAGACTTTCATTTTCTTGCACATGCTCTTTGCAAGGCTGCTTCTGATGGCTCTGAAATTTTCAGGAACCTTTCCACTGCCTTCAGAGGCCAGAACTTGGCTCTCTGTAGAGTCACTGCATGATATACAGTTAGGTGAAGGCTCATAAGAGATRAGAAGAAAAACTGCTGCTGCTGAGAGGAGACTTTTATTCACAGATTAAGGGCTGGCATCTGCTGGGTATAGAATTGCAGTTTTTAATATTCCAGAAAAACTTTCCAGCAATTTAACATCCTTGTTGTTCCAAAGAGACGGTTGCAAACCATTTAGAAACATGAATACAGAATAAGAATATAAAAATTACTGTTCTTACTATTTTTTCCCAGATTGTTAAACTCACAAGTTTTTCTTGCTTGATGCTAAGCATTTTTTGGGTTCTTTTGCATGTTCATTTACATATGTCCACAAAGGCAGTGTGACTGACTGGTCTAGAACATAACATTAATCTTTCATTGTGACTCTGGAAATAAATGGGATTAAAGCCTTTTATATTTTTGTATTCACCTATTTCCTCATCAACCAAAACCCATTCTGCCAGACAGCTTGTTTGYCTCATTACTGAATAAGCTAATCTAAATGACTGAACAATCATTTTGGTTATATATCCTACTCACCAAATCTTATCACTAGACAATACACTCTACAAACAAAGAGTTTTCTTCTGTTAAACACGATCTTATACTCTAAGGATCATCATGTTTCTGAAATTCAAAGCAGTTAAGATGAAGAAAAAGCTGGAACTTATGAAACATTAACAATAATTGCTGCTTCCTTGCTTTTGTGGGTGCAGCAGTAAAATTCAGCCAAAATTACTTTTTGTTTAGTGTTTCAAGTAACCTGCTCAGAAGCAAAGCTCAGTCTTAACCAGTGTAAAGTCTCCACTGGTTGTGAGGGTAATTAGATTAATGCATGAGGATTATCCATAAAGGACAATACTCCAGATACTCCAAGGCAACAAAGAAGTGCCCAGGCTGATCCTGCTCATGCTGAAGATTTCAGAAGTCATGCTGCCTCAYCAAAGGCAGTGTTGTTTGCATAAGCCAAATAAAACAGAAAGCAATTTACTGCAAAGCATCAGTTATAAAAGGATATGGGCAGGTGACACTTTTTACCACTCCATGCTGGCTTTCCACTCARTTCCAAGTGTTGCAGGCCAATGGCTGCATGTAGGGGATGGAGRCTCCTGCTCTCTTTCATTCTGCCCAGTATGTGTTCTGGATTATCTGAGAAGTCCACATGGAAGCTTATTTTTCACAGTAGAAATAGCTGACTTCTCCTCTCCATCTGAGTTGTAGGGATCTTATAAGGCAGCAGATAGTGGTTTTCTTCATTTTCTCACCCCATGTCATCAAAGGGACTAGCAAATGATCCTTTTTTTTTCTTGGCACTGGCAACAGGGAAAAACCTGGCAGATATTGGACATCTGGAAGTGGCAGGTGCTTAAATGCAATTGATTTCAACAGTACAATGATAATTTAGACCAGCTGAAAAGCAAGGAGAAAATAAAAACTCYGGAGCTATAATGCACTCACATGGGMAAAAAATATGYAAATATTTCTGTTGATTCCTTACTGGACTTCCTGACTAAAAAAGGATTTATTAATCTCTAAAAACCCTGAAAGAGTTATCAGAGAAAAAAACCCAATACTTGCAGGCAGTTGCCAACAATAGACACCAGAATAATCCATTCCCAGCTCAATCCCTAMACCATGTGTTGTACCCCGACAGGGATAAAGAAGGAATAAGCAGTATGAGGATCCCTAGGCTGAGTCAGGGATTCCTGGTGTTGGATGCTGCTGTGGGATCTCTGCTATCCTTAGCGGGGGTGTCACATGCAGGCCAAGTTAGCTGTCATGCATAAAATAACCTGCTCCATGTCACAAACTTCTTTCAGACACTGTCTTACATTTTCCCTTCTCTCAATTTCACACCTGGTGGATTGCTTTGTTGTTACTTCCTCAAAAACTTGTGGATAGGTATGGATACAGCTGTGCTGCTATGGGTATCCACACCTTTATCTACCATGCTAAGCATGATGCATTTCTCCCTGGCTTTGATTGCTTTATCCTTTTCCTTCTGATTTGATGCATATCTTCAAAGATTTATATCCTTCTCCAAGTGAGAACTGGAGCTTTGCGTTGTTAGATGGTCCACTGAGCAGCCTGGTTTGTGACATGAGGAATGTGGCTCTTGAGTACCTGAGTCAGTATTTCCCCCACCTTTTCACCTTGTAAATGCAGACCAACAGTTTTGGTTCTTGCRTGTTTAAATCCTATCCTCAGTCCACTTCCCCACTTTTCCTGGAAATGCCTTTTCAGGTCTCTCACTTCCACAATTTARTTATCTCATTCCCAATACCTTATAACTCATCCTAAGAATTTCCAGGAACTTCCCTTAAGCAATTTTCTGTATTTTGCAGTCCTGACTGAATACAGCCATGCTGGTGACATTCCAAGCTCCGTGCAGGGAGCTGTACTTTGCTGATGGTCAGTGCTTTTTTGTGGTTGTGGTGATTTGCCCAGGATAGTGGTTCACGTGACAGTACCATGCACAAACCAAATTGGAAATCACAGAATCACAGAATTTTTAGGTTGGAAGAGACCTTCAAGATCATCGAGTCCAACCCATGTTCTAACACCTCAACTAGATCATGGCACCAAGTGCCACATCCAGTCTTTTTTTTAACACATCCAGGGTTGGTGACTCTACCGCCTCCCTGGGCAGATGGTTCCAGTACTTTTACCACTCTTTCTGTGAAAAACTTCCTCCTTAAATCAAGTCTGAATCTCCCTTGGCGCAGCTTGAGACTGTGTCCTCTTGTTCTGTCAGTTGCTGCCTGGAGAAAGAGCCCAACCCCCAGCTGACCACGACCACCCTTCAGGAAGTTGAAGAGAGTGAGAAGGTCACCTCTGAGTCTCCTTTTCTCCAGGCTAAACAACCCCAGCTCCCTCAGTCGTTCTTTGTATGGCTTGTGTTCCAAGCCCCTCTCCAGCCTCGTTGCCTCCTCTGGACGCGCTCAAGCATCTCAACGTCGTTCCTAAACTGAGGGGCCCGGAACTGGACACAGCACTCGAGGTGCAGCCTCACCAGTGCTGAGCACAGGGGAAGAATGAGCTCTCTGCTCCTGCTGGCCACACCATTCCTGATCCAGGCCAGGATGCCATTGGCTTTCTTGGCCACCTGGGCACACTGCTGGCTCATGTTCAGCTGCTGTCACCAGCACCCCCAGGTCCCTTTCTGCCTGGGCACTGTCCAGCCACACCCTCCCCAGCCTATAACGCTGCAGGGGGTTATTGTGGCCAAAGTGCAGGACTCAGCACTTGGACTTATTGAACTTCATCCCATTGGACTCTGCCCATCCATCCAACCGTTCTAAATCCCTTTGCAAAGCCTTCCGTCCCTCTAATAGATCGACACACACTCCCAGCTTAGTGTCATCTGCAAATTTACTAATGAATGACTCTAATCCCTCATCCATGTCATCAATAAAAATATTAAACAGTACTGGCCCCAGCACAGACCCCTGAGGAACACCGCTGGTGACTGGCCACCAGCTGGATGCAGCACTGGTCACCACCACTCTCTGGGCCCGGCCATGCAGCCAGTTC
>CADDXX010000165.1:1336974-1393599 GCA_902810485.1 Alauda arvensis | reverse complement strand
GAAGAGACCTTCAAGATCATCGAGTCCAACCCATGTTCCAACATCTCAACTAGATTATGGCACCAAGTGCCACATCCAGTCTTTTTTTAAACACATCCAGGGTTGGTGACTCTACCGCCTCCCTGGGCAGATGGTTCCAGTATTCAACTACTCTTTCTGTGAAAAACTTCCTCCTTAAATCAAGCCTGAATCTCCCTTGGTGCAGCTTGAGACTGTGTCCTCTTGTTCTGTCTGTTGCTGCCTGGAAAAAGAGCCCAACCCCCAGCTGACCACGACCACCCTTCAGGAAGTTGTAGAGAGTGAGAAGGTCTCCTCTGAGTCTCCTTGTCTCCAGGCTAAACAACCCCAGCTCCCTCAGTCGTTCTTCGTATGGCTTGTGTTCCAAGCCCCTCACCAGACTCGTTGCTCTCCTCTGGATGTGCTCAAGCCTCTCAACGTCCTTCCTAAACTGAGGGGCCCAGAACTGGACACAGCACTCAAGGTGTGGCCTCAACAGTGCCCAGTGCAGGGGAAGAATGAGCTTCCTGCTCCTGCTGGCCACACCATTCCTGATCCAGGCCAGGATGCCATTGGCCTTCTTGGCCACCAGGGCACACAGCTGGCTCAAGTTCAGCTGCTGTCACCAGCACCCCCAGGTCCCTTTCTGCCTGAGCACTGTCCAGCCACACCATCCCCAGCCTGTAATGCTGCAGGGGGTTATTGTGGCCAAAATGCAGGACTCAGCAGTTGGACTTATTGAACTTCATCCCACTGGACTCTGCCCATCCATCCAACCGTTCCAAGTCCCTCTGCAAAGCACTTTGTCCCTCTAACAGATCCACACACGCTCCCAGCTTAGTGTCATCTGCAAATTTACTAATGAATGACTCTAAACCCTCATCCATGTCATCAATAAAACTATTGACCAGAACTGGCCCCAGCACAGACCCCTGAGGGACACCACTGGTGACTGGCCGCCAGCTGGATGCAACACCAGTCACCACCACTCTCTAGGCCCGGCCATGCAGCCAGTTCCTAACCCAGCACAGAGTGCTCCTGTCCAAGCCACGAGCTGCCAGCTTATCTAGGAGTATGCTGTGGGAGACAGTGTCAAAAGCCTTGCTGAAATCCAGATAAACAACATCCACAGCCTTCCCTGCATCCACTAGGTGGGTTACCTGGTCATAAAAGATGACCAGGTTGGTCAAACATGACCTACCCCTCCTAAACCCATGCTGACTGGATCTGATACCCTGGCCATCCTGTAAATTCTGTGTGATGGCACTTCATATAAACTCTTCCATTATTTTGCCAGGTACTGAGATCAGGCTGACTGGTCTATAATTACCAGGATCCTCCTTTGCATACCCTGTCTCTCACACCACAAAACTTCTCTGGAAATTTACCCTTGATCAATAAAATGTTACAGGGCACAACATTAAATTTCTACTCTCCCTGCTTCTTCTAATTAGAGATCAGCATTTTGGACTGTTATTGACTCAGATAATTTCTACCAGGAAGAGACTTTGGGGGTTTCTTTAGCAAGTCAACCCTCACAAACAGCAGAATTTCATCCTTYGTAATTCTGTTAGATAAAAACAATCTGGTTTGTCAGGCAAGATCTGTTCTTCATAAACTCATGCCATTTATTGCTCTTGGCATTACTGCCCTGGATTTAGTTATTTTTCTCTCAATATTTGTTCCATTATTCTAATGAGCAACACAATTATAGTTCTAGGCTTTGATCATGATATGAGCTCTACAGGAGCTTTACAAGTGTCAAAATTCTGTTAATTTCATGCCCTTTTTCACTTAGGGCACTGTTCAACTAACATGGAAGTCACTGAATATTTTTACTYATTGAACAAATTAAATTTAGGTAARACGTAAAGGAACCTCTTTCATTGATACCTAAACCAGCTGCACTCTTTCCTTTGACTTAAAACTGCTTTACCCCGAGRCCTATTGAAGGGCTCAGCCTTCTTGTGTTTCTGTCAGTCTTCTTCCCCCTRAACTCTTTCAGCCAGTGTTTCCTATCCTTGGTTGGGTCTGTCTGGATCTTCCTGAAAGGCCACCTCTCCCTCCCCCTTTCCCCCTCTAGAGTAGCTTTTTTTCTGTGTCATCCCTGGCTGTGTGACCCCTCATTGTCAGAGCTGATTTCTCCATGCAGAAATCSTGAGCCCATGAAGAAATCTGGAAGTCCCAAGTGGCAGGAGCCATGGAAGGACCAAACTGTAGGTGGGTTGGTGTTACTGAGATCTCTGTCTTAGGAAATTGKGTTGAAATTCCCTTTAGAACTCTTCAAACAGACTCCCACACGCTTTTCAACTCTTATCAACTCAGGAGAAGCCAGCAAGTGAAAAGGGGGAAGAAAAGAAGGGGAAATGTTTTCAGGCATTGTAAATACTTGCATTTGGCTTAAGGAAAGGGTAATGGGTCAGCTTGGTTCTTGTTTGGTCTGATATGATTTATATATCACTGTTGACAACAGAGGCCAACTCCACATTATGGATTAACAGCTTGGCAGTGAAGGACAGAGTCATTTATTTACTTTTCATTACAGAGTTCATGGGGTTTGGACTCTCATGTAGGACATGCTGGGAGATTTCTCTCTATTTTCCTAACTTTTACTCCTAAGCAGACCTTGGATGAGAGGCCAGGCTTTGATTTGTGGACGTTTGATATTCCTTTGTGTATTAAACATTGTATTACTTGGCACTTGGGACATCTGTCTTAAAGAAGAGAAACAAAATAATAAGAAATGTAGAAAATATTTTATGAGATGAAAATTAGAATTAAACAATAAAAGCACAGACTTTTTTTTTTTCCTCTTCTGGATGTAAGGACATTTTGAAAAAAACCAACCAGCCCAAACCACTCAACTCTAACCTTGCACATCAAGTCTTTAACTCAGCAATTGCTTATGGCTGAATCACATGAAAGTATAAAACAGTTCATAAAGGTGGATCTTCACCAAGAGCTGCTTTAGCTAGGTTCACTAGAAAGTAGGGTTTTAAAAATTGAAACTTGCTTTTTTTATGTGATATTTTGACCTTTCAGTTTCTTGGAACTGCTTGTTCATAATTTTCCTCTCTGTCCCAGCAAATGCCACAGGAATTTGGCTTTTTGCTGGCTGATCTGGGAGCCATTGTATGGACCATATTCATTTAGACAATGTCAGAGGTGGCAGCAGTATTCCAGACTGAGGACAGTCTTGATTGTTTTTATCCAATTCCTTCCACTTCAGCACAGATTTGAATTTGTGTTTGGGGAAAGCTGGATTTTTTTTTTTTTTTAATTTTAGAAAATATGTTTGTTTATGAACATGTGAAAAYGACGTTTTTGGATTTCTGGGAGATATCTTGGCAGAGGAAAGGACTATAAATCTTCACACACACATTTCCGCAGCCCAAAAAGAAACTGTAAGACCACCAAAACCTGGCAAAAGAGAGTGAAATAAAAATGACTGTTCCCTTTTTCCTGCAGCTTACATTATTCAGAATATTAAATAAAAAATCTGACAGATGGAAATATTTAGATTGGCGCTCAGAGAGAAGATGCAGTACTATCAAAATGGATTCTACTCCACTTTGTAGTCTCCAATGCCTCCATTAAAAGAGCACGAGGCAGAGTTATTCTAATGGAAAACATTTTATTTGCATTTATATGGGAGAGTAGAAACCAAAGTTTAAAACCACAAATTACTTTATATGTAACATTCTAGCTTTGGGGTTTAAAGCATCCAGATGTGAACTGAACTTATTTTCCAGAAGAAAGGAGAGGTTGAAACACAAACAGATTTGCTCTTCTCTGTAAAATACCTCAAAATCAAAAATTGATATTGAGGAGTGTATGATTGGGTGATCTGGGCCAATAACCAAATAGATAAAACAAAACAAAAAAAAAAACCAACCAACTTTTTGCTTAAATTAGAGGTTCCTAGATTTCTCATACAGATTCACTTCAAAATAGAATTTAATTACTGATGATTTATATGAAGCTAGGTAAAAAGGTCATTCATTTTGGAAATTAATCTTATCAAATCTGAATCATAGACTTACCTTTAGTCAACATCTTAATAGAAGATTAACTGATACAATTAGTACGCACAACAATCTGATTTATTCAAGAGAAGAATCAYGCTTAAAGGTCATGTTTAAGTAAATACAAAAAAGATGGAGAGGATCTCTCCACACAAGGTGCCACATGGAGAAGACAAGGACAAGTTGTACTGGGAGAGATTTCATCTTGAAATAGGAAGAAAAAATTTTTACAGTAAGAACGCACTGGGACAACCTCCCCAGAGATATGCAAGAGTCCCTGTCTCTGGTGGTATTCAAGATGTGACTGGACAAGGTGCAAGACATTCTCTTGTAGGCTCCCTTTCCCATGAAAGGTTGGACCAGAGGAATTCATAGTGACAATCACACCCTRGGCAGCTGTATGATTGTATGGATGGGAAAGAAATTGTGGGTGCCCCATCGCTAGAAGTGTTTGAAGCCAGGATGGATGGATATCTGAGCAAGCTGATCTAGTGGGGGGTGTCCTTCCCATGGCAGGGAGGTTGGAATGAGATCTTTAATGTCCTTTTCAACCCAAACCATTCAATGATTCCATGGCAGTACAATTCTGTGACTCTGTGATCCGTGCTGCTGCAGTGGGGATGTTTGAGAGTGAGGTGAACTTTATAGATGCTTATTCTTTGCWAGGTGATGAATGAAAAAGTACACAGCATTTTGAAATGAAAAATGCTGAGGAGCTTTATAGAGAAGGCTGAGTTCTATTTTTCTTAGTTCTTTACAATTTATAAAACGTACCGCTGCTTTTTAAGTAGCCTCATTTGAAAACAATTGAAAGGAGAAATTCTAGTGGATGGTGTTTGCAAAGGTCCTGCCCTCAGTCATGTGTGGCATTAGAAAACATCAGTCATGCTGAAGGCTTCATCTCCCAGAAGAGTACGTCTGGTACTTGCCATTCCTAAGCTGTCRCTGACATTTCCTCTCTAGCAGAATTCATCTGCAACAGGGCCAGCATCTAAGAGGTTTATTAATAAAAGATTATACCCCCACTGTATTCTATTTGGTTTCATATAAATAATTTAGGCACAAAGGAATGCCCTGGTCCTTTTTTACAGACTTGATAAAAAAATGCAGTGCAATGCCAAAGAGGATTGTCTCAAATCAATCTGTTTTTACATTCTCTTACTAATGACACATGARTAGTTACAGAAAAAGAGTCAAAAAGATTGCCAGAACAATAAAATATGAGKTACAAAGTGAAAAGAAACATAGAAGATGACAAAGGCACATCACTGAGTAAGAAAACAAGACAAAGTGGTTTTATTGATACTAATGCTGGTCAGGTTACTGTGTTTTATGAGACATTTCAAAATATTCTCTTTTTCATGCTATCAATTTCATGGAAAGAATGCCCCAAAACATAGAAATAATTTAACAGCTTAGCTGACCAGGGGTCTCACCTGAGGCTGGAAAACTTCTCCATAGTGATAACCCAGAGCAGGGCTTTGAGTAGGTCTGTSACCTCATCCAGGGCTGGTTTGATCAGTGAGATGTTCTACTGCAGATACCTCCYCTTCTTGGCTATGAACTTGAAAAGTTTTCTGATGAATGAAACYCATCAAACCTTTTTTGCAAAAAGGTCCAGAACCAAATCCCATTGCTGTAATTTTAACAGCAGCAAATGAGCTACTCTGATTTGCACCAGCCAAGGAAGAGRGTCAGAGAAGAAACTTCATAGATTACAGGTGACAGCTGCCTATTTCCTCTCATTGCTCATCTTCTTTCTGTCACCTTAGAGATCATCTAAATTAAACCTTCAAGCAACTCAATTTCCCATTTCTTAACTCCTCTCTCTCTCTCTCTCTCTCTCTCTCATTGCTCCTCAGCCTAAAGAAGCATTCTGCAAAACTGCTGGGTTGGTCTACACCAACGCTTTTAAAATAGGTTTCTGGAGGTCTGTCTCAACATATTCCATCCCATCCCCAGAAACACCACGTGTATCAGTGGTCTCAGCTCACAGGCCTCCAAAGCAAGTGCAATRCTTACCCTGACACAATCACACCTGGTGAGGTTACAAATGGGATGGACCATAAAGGACACGCCCAATGGTTTTAATTAGGTGGGAATTTGCAAAGGCAAGCCGTAGAAATTAGTATATCCTGCAGCAGGAATAAACCTAGAGCCACTTCCAGCCGTTTATGGGGASTCACAGACAACTTTTCCATGTGCAAATGCTTCATCTAGGAAAATGTCCATGAAGAAAGAGGTAACATCATGCTGTCGCTCTAATATGATGATTAACTCACTTTGCTGCTGAGGGACTACAAACCTAACAGGAGCAAAAGTGAGCCTTCGTGCCACTCAAAAACAAGTGTTTCACAATGTTTTTTAACTCAAGTAGTTGTTCACTTATTCTCTGTTTATAATTAGAGAGGAACAGCAACAAAACCCCCAAATTAAATGTATGTTTTTTTAACTTGCTCTGCTCTTTAAAACTTCCACATGAACATGGCTTGCTCTGTTATGGGAAATATTGCATAATTGTGTGAAAAAAGCTAGAAAAAATAAGGTYAATCCTCTATTGCTAACACAAGCAGTCTGACAAGCAGTCTAGCAATGTAATGCATTTATAATGCCCTTGGTTTGAAAAAAAAATAATATTCCTGTGTCAGAAAAAAACTCCTCTTAATTAACTTYTAATCTTGCCCTCTTGTTGCTGAGCTGTCACCTTCACAGAAGCACTTACCAACCACTTTCATTGTGTTTCACATCATACTTTGTGCACCTCATTCTAGAACTCAACATTGCATTTATATCACTTTYATTTTATGGTGATAACGAAGTGTGAATCTACTAATTTGATGGAAGTGTCTTACAGAAAAGTAACCTGTCTTCACTAGTTTTGTAAGACTCATCCAAGAACATTGTTATTCTGTCATTAAGAATATTAAAACCAATACACAAATACAAGTCAACTGCTTTTATAAATTCATTAGAAAGTGCTGACCATCCKACAAAGCAGAACCTTTTGAACACTTATTTTGTTCCAACATCCACAGTTTGAGCGACTTCTTTCCTGTTAGAAAAAMAAATACAACTTTCAATTTGGCTTTTCAAAGGCATAATTGATTTCTGTGAATAGGTTTCCAGAACCATAAGTGCCAAAAGACTTAATAAAATGTATTAATTCATAACGAGATTAAAAACTCAATATTCTTTTTTCATTATTTTATATAAAATATTGAATGTAAAGAAGTATTGCCATTGTTTTTTAATAAGAACACAGARGATCAAGATATTGAACATGGTTAAGGCAGCCTAAATTTTGGGTTTGCTCACTGCTCATTGAAATAGATCAGTCAGCATTTGCCTGCCAAATAATGCCACTGTAATAGTGGTTTGAGAAGTTGGTGTACATCATTCATGGCATTTCTGATAGTGCCACTKCTCTGTAAGGTTACAAGTATTCTAAAACATATTCAAAAATTTCTAAAGGGCAATATTTTTGTTCATAGGAAATGTAATGTGCCAAGAGCACCTCATCTGTCACATCTTCATCTAGCTGTCTGACAACCCCTTTTCTGTCTTCTWGTCTTACCTGTAGATTTTTTTCCTCTGTCTCTTCTAGCTGTCTGCCTCTGCGCTCACTTCTCCATCAAGGAATTATAACTCAAATAAGAATTTAAATGAATTCTCTTCTGGCTAACAAAATAGTTATCAAKATCTTTATAAAGCCTCATGCACTACAGAAAAGCCAGAATGTAAGGCCAGTTGATGCCTTAGGCTCATGGCAAAGGGCAGCATAATTCATAGTCTGGGAAGGCATATGAAAATAGAGATGTGTGCTATTGAAGCTGAAGAGCAAAGGAATTCCTAGGATCTCGAGGGCTGCAGTTAGAACAGAAAGTCCCTCCATGCTGAAGGAAGACTTTAGAAGTTACTTTTGTGGCCTGAAACCTTGGGTGAGCCTCTTGCAGTGAGAGATGCTGTTTTTAACAAATACAGCAGGTCAGATGCTTRTGCCAGGTTGAGCTTATGGTGCAATGAGAAATTGCAATGACCTTTGTAGTTAAAGAGCATCTTCATCTTTTCAGGAGAATGTGGTGACATAAAATGTCCGGCCAGCCCATTCTTACAGTCCCCAGGAAATGAAGTGGCCCAATGATTTAGCTCTGGACATTTATCCCACTCTTTTATCAGCATGTTTGAAAYAAGGTTCAAGTCTATATTCCCAGTGAGCTAGATAAAAAGGCTTATAACACTGTTGTTTGTGTTGCTATAGCCCCCGGTAGGTGGTTAAATGGAGAACTTCATAATTTTTTTCATATGAAAACCACAGTTATAAAAGAAAAATCAGTAAAATTATGGAAGAGTTAGGGTTGGAAAAGACCTCTAAAATCACCAAGTTCAGCCATCAACCCAGCACCTCCACTGTGCTCACCAATAAACCATGTGCCTTAGTGCCTCATCTACACATCTTTTAAATCCCTCTGGGGAYGGTGACTCCATCACTTCCCTGGGCAGCCTGTTCCTGTGCTTAACACACCTTTCTGAGAAGCAGGTTTTACTATATGATCTGAACCTCCCTGAACTTTTCAGGAAGAAAAGTTCCCCTGAACTTTTCTTCTTGCCCAGTCACTGGTTTCCTAGGGGAATGGACCAATCTCTACCTGGCTACACCCTCCTAGCAGGGAGTTGCAAGGAGTGAGAAAGTCTCCCTCAGCCTTGTCTTCTCCAGGCTGACCCCTCCCAGCTGCCTCWGCTGCTCCTCATCAGAGYTGCTCTCCAGACTCYTCCCCAGTTCCTTYGCCCTTCTCTGAGCATAGAAAATRTCTTCAAATGAAATTTAAAAGAAAKATATATTCAAATYCATCCAGATTTTCAAGGGCACTRTGCACCTGCTACAATTGAGGGAATTTGATTATGATAATAATCAAAGCATGCYTTTTTGGAAACATCATCCTTTGATAGGCCTGCTTTCAAGAATATTGATCTTTGTTAATTTAGAGAAAACCTCTCTTTTKAGATTTGGATGAGACTAATAATGATTGTCTTCAGCTATTTCTTAGGTTCAAACGCTAACCTGAAATAAAATTTGCAATAACATTTGATGAAACTGGAAAAAAACCAAACCAAAACAAAACAAAAAAGCCTTCTTGATACCAGCAATTATGCTTCAGTTGAGAAATGAAGGAAAAAAAAAGTTCCTCAAGACTAATTAAATAAAACATTTAACATTGGAAAACTATCTCTTTTTTAGCCTGTTTTTYTGACCCTTTGAAGTCCTTGTTTCCATGTATGCCAGAAAGGGAATCACAAAGGCTTGGAAGGTGCCATTTGTGCCAAGCTTCCTCCTGTAGTCACTACAGACAGGCATGTCCCCCAAGGGCTAAGTGAGAATACCAAACCTGGGATCTCTGCATCATCCCTGCAGGAGACTCTTGGTCACTCCATCAGCAGTAGAGGGGAAGGGAGGGGAAGGGAGAAGACTGCTCTTTCTAGGCAGGAGCTGGGCTTTGAGAACACCCATCCTGAGCATCCCTCTTCCCAGGAGCTCTCTCAAGTGTCARGAAAGGTTCACATTTCTGGGTTGAAACAGATTTTGAAAAGGACTTCCATTGGATTAGGAAATCAAGGGCCTTAAAGGTGTTGTTTTGGTAAGTCTCAGAAAACTTCCTGGGAAATTACCCAGAAAACTATAAAATATATTTTTCTGAAGTACCAAAATCTGAAGGACCCCTCCTTTCCCTTTCCTTATTAATTTGAAGTATTCCAAATAATGAGTTCATATGCTAATATCAGATTACTATGCAAAGGCCAACCCCTAAATTTCTTGTGAGTTTCTTTCCATCTAATGCTACTTTCAAGTTYCTMTTTCTGGATTTGAAAAKGATGAAARGGTGCCCTAATTTTARAGTAGAAATATSAGAGATAGAAAAASAAGAGGTGGTTGGAGAGAAAAMACAAGAATAAAGGAGAAGAAGAAAGCAGACCTGAACCTAAATCTTTCATTTGCTAGTGTATTTTATTCTTTTCAAGGTTCTGGTCTAAGGGGCTCTGATGGAAAGGCATGAATAGGTCATGCAAATGAGTCCAAATGAGATGTCTTCCTCTGGAAAGTTGTGACTAAATTTTCTATTGTTCTTAGAACAGTGTCTCTTAGAGAAACAAACCAAAACAATTCTCAATCTTAGCAGAGGGAAACCCAATGTAAATGTAGCCCCATGTAATTTCATAAAACGGTGCAAAGCAAAATGGCAGCATGGAGAAGGTTTCTCGAAATGTAAGGAAGCAGAAACACTACTAATCTAATGCCATCAGCACACTCTTTGAATGAGAGAGGTGTCAAAAAAATCATCATCAGAAGAGTTTTCTGCCCTTAGTACCACAGATGAAACTTGGCATTGATCTGTCAACAGAGAAGATCTACTTTTGAAGTGCTTGTAAAAATGAAAAGTTAAGTAATGGTTTTGAAGAGATACCAACTTTTATTTTCCTGTGTCCCTGTGAAGACATATTTCTCTTCAGCAAATTTTCTCCAAGACTCTTACAGAAAAGGACAGATATAATTTGTGAAAATACTGCTAATAGCTATGGTCTGTATAGAGGAATGCAGGTATATGCATAAGCCTGTAACGCTTCTGTGGACATATTAAAGCATGATTTACACTGTCAGTGTTGTCCTGAGCACAAGATAGATTAGTGAAAATCTGTATAAATGTGTTCTTCTCTCTCCAAATATGTGTACTACATGTTTCACATACATTTATAAATTTGGAGAAATACATCTATGCACTTCATGAAGATCAAGTGAATTTCAATAGTGTGCATAGGCAGCACAAAATAAGTTTAATATTTATGAAATRTGGTTCCAATATATTCTAAAGTAAATGAACATAAATTAACCATATTAAGAATAATTTTTTTTAAAAAGTTACATATTGCTTTCTTTATGTACYATAACGCTTTTGGATATTTTCCAAACATTTATCAGAAAAATTGCTTCAACACTCTATAAAAGGCTTCTATACATTTTCATAAGTGTTCCATGCCTTCCAATATTTCTCTCCCAAATAAGGTAGAACATATGCTTATGAAAATATCTTCCATATTTCCTCTTGATATATCCAATACGCATATCAATATTATTTTTTGCCACACATTACTTTGCCATATATCACATTTTCATGCATATACTTTAAACATAATCAAAATATTTCAGAACATATTGCTTCTACCATAGGAAACACAGGAAAATCTGCCATCAGTGGTCACCCAAGAGACCGACAGAAAAAATAAATCACTCCTAAACAGAGGTGGTCTTTTACTGCAGTCAAAGCAGCAATACTTGTGGGAATACATTGGCTTGGTTTCCTTAAGACAAGAAATGGCTTAAACAGGGTGGTCCCATGAATAACTCCCTGTCTCACTTACTTGATGATAAACTCAAATAATAACATAATAAGCCTTACCCGTATGTAACACGAGTCCATGTGAGCTAGGCTGGTCATAAAGGAGCATAGACCAAGTCTGAAATTAAGAATGCTTACCCTTCATGATGGTATTTTAATTGTCTCTTTTTCTAATGTATCAAGCAGAACATAATTTTGAAAAAACTATGAAGGTGGTGTAAACATTGTCAACAATTGCATTATCGTTGCTTTTTTTCAAAATAAACTAAATATTCTTTTGCTGTTCTATGTTTCCATATCTAGCTTTTGTCAATAACTGATAAGAAAAAAAAAAGAGAAGCAAGAAAAAAACCAACCCTCAAATCTTTTAAGTCTCAGATTTATTTAACATAACCTTTACCTCTCCAGTAAACACATTCAAATGCAGTCACAGGTATTCCAGGTCCTTCAACCTTTACATCACTCATTTCTGAATTAACCACCATCACCTTTTCTTTTCCCCCTTGGGAGCATTCAGGAAGGAGTCTTCAGTTTCCACTGAGGAAGCCCCAGTAAAGTTGGATGCCAGATAGGAAAGTTAGGAGAATGCARTAGTGGAGGCACATGGACACAGGGAGTGGGTGGGGAGGAGACAGAGGAGCAAGAACACACACAGCTTTCAGGGAAAAAAGTATTGGAATCTCATGAAGAAGCTGAAGAGAAAAATGTATTATAATTAAGAGGGTGCAAGGGCTGATGGCAGCCAGCAAGAATGTCCCTTTGATGCCAGCACTGCCTTCCCTCTCCTRGATTTCAGAGCCGAGGCACGGCCACACCTTGAGGTGACGCCGAGGCGCAGCGAGACCGACGTGGCAGGCTCAGGCGAGAGCAAGGCCTCAGAAATGTCRCAGCTGATTGTGAGATGGCACAGGGGCTTTTCAATTTATAAACCCTGGGGCTTCCAGATAAACCTTTGAGCACAATAAAATATCTCCTGCTAGAGCAGGTTGCTCTTAGCAACCACAGAAATCCCCCACATGCTCTTTTCTGATGCTACCAACTACTTGCGCTGTTTGCAGCTGCTGGGCCCAGCAAATCATCATTAAAAAGCAACAAAGCTTGTGAGCCCACCCACTTGTGACTTGGTTTGCAGTCTGAGGGGTTTGTCTGCTCTTGGTCTCCTCTCTGCTGTGTTTCCAGCCTATGAGTGATCAGGAACGTCTGCTCATTCCCTCCCCTCCAGATGCACATGCACAGACTTTTGGCTGACCAAGGCTGTCTGCAGAGCTGCCAAGCACAGACAGGACCATTGCTATCAAGCCTTTGTTGCTCCTGGACTAAGGATTTGCAATTTGCTTAATGTTGTCCTGGTGATGGGGCTTTTATTTTCCTACAGGCATGTGGACCTCAAGGCATTTTATTCCTGTGGACACTCCAAGGAAACAAAAACTTCAGAAAATCATTTTGAGCAGTCTGCAAGGAACAGCAGTCACTCTCTGGAAGGTTTTCAATGAGTCTTTTGGGCATCATTTGTTGCAGTTTCATTGCTTCATGTGAAACAAGCTGTGACAGGTGAGAGGGGGACAGTCTGACTTTCCCAGTGCCTGGCAKAAGCATCATCCCTGTGGGCAACTTGATGTGGTGGAAAGGGAGCTTGTCTGTCCCAAACCCAACTCACACCCATGCATATTTCTGGGTCTGTTTGACAATGCAAACACAGGAACTGCAGAAGCTCCCAGGACAGGAAGGAGAGGTGACACAACTCACTGTTTTCAGAAAGGGCTGCTACTCAGGGCAGTCTAAAATGTTCATGAAACACAACCTGAAATATGTCTGAAACCAATATTGAAATTTAAAAATAAAAAAAAAAAAGGAGTGAGAAAACTGTAGTAATGTTCAGAAAGATGTTACATTTCAGCACTGGTTATGGCCAAAGGACCTGGTGAGCTTGGGCAGTCTGATGTCAAGATTATCCCATCCCAAACTTTACTGGAAAGGACCTCACACACCCTTAGGTTCAGAGTTCAGATCTTTGAGGAGCTCATGGGAGCAGAAAGAACTTAACAMCCTTCAATTTCATAAGAACAATTTGACAAGGTGTCAGAAGTAGTTTTTCAAATATGACATTAATGTACCATGGGAAGACTGTTCCAGAAACCCAATGGTTGAAAAGCCCTCAAACCCAAAAAAACCCAAAGACAAAATGCCCCTTGAACTCAGCTTGGCCTGAGCAGAACCAGGCAGTGAAATGTCCTGGCACCAGCAGGAAACACTGCCCAGCCCTCCAGCCCCACACCTTCCTCTCTTCCCAGCTTCTCATACTCTAGGAATATATCAGAGTAAAAAAAAAAAAAAAAAAAAACAAAAAAAAGGTAACAAAAAACCCTCATGCAACTCTTTTTCCTTTGTCTGCTTTAAGATGTATTCAAATGGCTAAAGCAAGTTATTAATAAATATCTTTCATTGTTTAGATGCAGCTTTACATGCCAAATGTTAGCCTGGAATGAGTATTTATAGCAGAGTTTAAAGTCTCTGGAAACAGAGATTTATATTTATAATGGAGAGGTTGACTATCTTTTGCTGTAGCTATATTAGCAGACCATTCTATAATAAAAAGGTGTTACTTTAATAGGAGCATTTCTAATATCACTCTAATGTAGTTAGGAAAGAATGAACTTTACAAGGTGAATGTACAATTTAACACAAATATTAATGCCAAAAGACCAAGCAGTAGATCACAAGAGCAGTCTATTCAGCATACAGTTTCTCATAGAMCATCTGATTTTAGATTTTCACCATGGAGAAATACAGCATCTTCTTCTATAAATCAGACTTGTTCAAGTCTTCATTAATTTTAATAGCTGATGTCTTGTATAAAGTCATTCTTACTCCAAAGAAGTACAGGCACAGAATTCAATGAATTAATAAATCCATTAATGGTAATGAGTGGACTAATATTAATAAGAGGAAATGTACATGCAAACTCAATAAACAATAGGATTTTTTAAATACAACACATTAAACACATTGGAGCACTGTACGAAGGTGGCCTTCTAAGAGCTATTAAAAAGAGAAATTCTGGTTTCACAAAAAAAAGAGAAAATCCCCTTGAAAGATAAAGGTAATCCTAAGAAGAAATCTGGGATTTTTCTACAGATCACAWGAGCAAATCCTGTGTAAAAACCTGGATGTGTTTCCCTCCTTACTTGTATCAACCTAAAGCCAGAAAATGTAGCTCTGTGGAAAGGGTGGTGGAGAAGTTCCCCCCAGACCCAGCATACAGGTCAGCCTCTCTGCAAAGTTAACCTGGTGCAATTCCTGTAACCCTACAGTTCTCTCCCTAAAGAACTATAAAAAATGCAATTATCAGCATCATGCACTCTAATCCATTCTCATACTTCTCTTTTGCCTTGTGTCTTCAAAGCTGCCCCAGAAGCTCCCCTCCTAACACAGAYAGGAGTGCCTTTCTCAGGGTGGGCTGGGGATGTCATGCAATATGTGCAACACACATTTTGACAGCACAAGGAATCTGTCCCTGCAGCCCTAACCCAGGCCACAGCTGATCCAACAGTCTTGCCCAMAGCCTACCTTTGGTGGCACTGCTCCAGGTCTTCCCACAGCGTAAATCTGTGGAGCTGTAACTAGGGCTGGACCAAAAGTGAGCTTTCCAAAAGGAAAAAAAAAAGTCACTGGCAGCACTCTTGTGAAGTACTCCCAGTAGGGCMATGAACCTGTCAGTCAATAAATATAAGAAAGCCCTAGTTCCACAAGCTTACATACCTGCTTAAATTTAAGCCTCTGAGTAGTCCCTCTGCGTGTCACTGGGCCTTYGCACTTGAAAGCAAGCAAAATCCATAAGTGTTTATAGGGTCAGGAAATGAAGYAATAAAGTTGCTACTCTTCTCCCACACCATCTAGAAGAATTAAAAGCAAATCCTCTCAATTTGTAAGATGCACTGTAAAAGAAGGCTCTACTGTGGGATTGTTTAAATGTTGTAAGAAGCAATACAAGAGAKAAAAGAATGTCTGTTTTTTTCTTCACTCTATTTCAGATTCARTGTTGTCTTTTGCTTTCTCTTACTTTTCCTTGTATTTTCCACTTGTACTCTCTTCCTTGTTTTTCACTTTTTCATTTTTCCTTTAATAATAATAAATAGCCTGAAATAGCAGCTGATTATTAGTTACCCTGTTCATTTAAAAAGAATTGTACATGAAGAGAAAATACTTTGCACACCTTTACTGCTTAATTCTCTGCAAAACTTATTGGAGTTTGTTTCTTCCACTGAGGAAGAAAGTTTTAGAGCTGTATGTCACAACCCAGAGTCAGTATGTCATGCTGATAATGTGAAAATACATCCATATCAGAGAGCCTCAAGGGTTGTACTGTGGCCAGATATCTTGGTTTGAGGGTGAGTTAAGCAGAGTTTGGCAGGTAAAGCAGAAGCCACACGCATAAGCAAAGCAAAACAAGGAAGCAAGTCACCACTTCCCATCTCCAGGAGAGCAGGGCTTYGTGACATGTAATGGTGACTTGGAAAGACAAATGCCATCACTCCAAACATCCCTCCTTCCTTTCTTCCCCCAACTTTTATTGCTAAGCCCAACAAGTGGTATGACGTATCCCTTTGTCCCAGCTGTGCCCTGCCCAGCTTCTTTGCACACCCCCAGACTCCTCAGTTGGAAGCAGAAAAGGCTTTGTCTCTGTGCAAATACTGCTCAGAAACGGCTTAAACATCCCTG
Source organism: Alauda arvensis (assembly GCA_902810485.1). Lineage (NCBI taxonomy): Eukaryota > Metazoa > Chordata > Aves > Passeriformes > Alaudidae > Alauda > Alauda arvensis. The sequence goes on along the minus strand of CADDXX010000165.1, from coordinate 1,377,470 downwards.
TGTTATCAACACTGCTTTCAGCACAAATCCAAAACAWAGCTACTATGAAGAAAATTAACTCTAGGCCAGCCAAAATCAGTCGAAGTAACTGCAAAACCTGTTAACAAAATTACAAAGACACTTAAAATGAAATGGGACAATCCAGTGTGGACTTCAGACCCTCATACATAAAAGAAAATACCCAACACATACAGACAGTTATTGTATGGACAGAAATATGCTTATTTTAAATAACACTGTTAATCAGCTAGAGATATGTGCATGATTACAATTAACACAGATATATTTAGGAGTTGTGGTTCTAGATATGCATTTTAAAAAACCCCCTTGGACAACTGCAATCAGTGCAAGAGGACAATTGCAACAGCAGTTGTTCCATAGTACATTTAAAAGAGCTGGAGGATTAGCTGATTGTTAAAAGATGCTCCCTTTGTACAACATACTATTGTATGGCATAGATAACACACTATTGTGAGGCAGGGGTTCTGTGCATCAAAAAGAAAATGCTTAAAACAATCATTATACCTAAGAAGTGAATATTAAATGTTGAAATTCTTTCTTTACATCTAATGACAATTATTTCTCTTACTGAGGCTGATCTCTATGATGGTATTKGTAGTCTGGAGGAATAAACAGTTCCTCAGTGACTTTTAATATTTTAAAGTATACARTCCTGAGTTGCTCATTGCTTCAGCCTTATGCAAGTTGCAACCATTTAATTTTTTTTTCTGCTCCATCAGCAGTTAAAGGACTATAAATTAACTATACAGAAATGCTTTTCACTGTCCCATTTCCCAATTTAGAAAAATAAGACATAAATTCAATGCTTGATTCTGAGACAGCCTAACTCCTTCAGTCCTTAAATTTTAAAGAGTCAGAAAACCACTGAAAGCTCATMTCTCACAGCACCTTTTTGGCATGTTCAACTGAACTGAAGCACTCTTGATCAGCTCTTGTTATTAGGTATTGATTCCCTTGCAAAAGTGACTGATTCCCAACAAAAAGCTGGGTAATTCAATGTGCTCACCTCACGCTGCACACATGTTTCCCATTAAAAACCATCAGGAAGCTAGCACATGTATTTAGGGAACAAGTTCTGTTTCTTTGTGCATGTGTGTTCCATAAAATAAATTTTTTTTCCATACCATGAAATTGAACAACCTTGTGTCCACTGCAGACAACGGAAAATGGCCMTTGACTCCAACACGCTTTATATCAGCCCCTCTGTGCTTCTCACTGTTCCAAGCACACATTTCCCAGGGYCTAATGTGGGCTTAGTCACTTGAAGTCATTCAGGACTTTTCTAACACTTCATTAGGGATGATAAAACTTCTTTCACAATGAATTCTTTTAAATACTGCTTTTGTTCAGGGAAACAAGCTCGTGATTAATTCACTATGCGTATTGAAGAACTGCACYCTTCTCTAGAGGAGGTTAATGGTGAATTTTCTGCCACTAATACCTTCAATTTAATCGCCAAGTTGATCCTATGTAAGAACATCAGTGGCTTATTTGGCAAAGATACTTGCATGAAACATTATGAAAAAGGTTCAAGAGTGTAAATCCCTTTAAAGTTACTATTACCACACATTTATGAGAGTATAATGAAAAAGGAATTAGATTTCTTAAAACCAGGGGAAGAATGTTGTTACCACAAGAAAAACAGTAGAATTCCCCAAGATGAACATTCTCTTCTTGCTTCCTTATATGTCTGGATCCACAATAACCCTTTCTTCAGCCCACATTTCACGTGCTTCCTTGTAAAATTTTAAAGAAAGTTCACACAAAAGGATGAATCAAGTAACATTCGACCTATACCATTTTAAATTAAAGTACTTTAATGCCTTACTACTATCCAGATTTCAAGAAGGAAAGTGGCTTTTATCTTATCTGTCATTTTCTAAACATAAAAGTCATCCAAACTTCATTGCTGTTGCTGTTGTTTTTCATACTGGTTTCATCAGATTGAAATCCAAAGTTTCTTCCCCTTATCAGTCACTGATAATTTTTATTTAAATTTCTCAAACTTTTGCCTTGAGAGATTGAAGATGTGGCTCTGTTTTYCTCCCACATCCCTTGGATTTGCATCCATATTTTTGCTACTTTGTACCTACCAGCACTGCAGTCATTTAATTATCTGGTTTCAAAACTCTCATGTGCTGTCTGTGGCTCGTTCAGATACATACAGATCTCAAGGGCAGAAAGGATCACAGTGAACATCCATCACAGTCTAGCACAGTCCATAGGACTGCTCTTCATCAGACTCTGCTTAAATTGAATGGTTATGCTTGAACTAGCCTGGGGCTTTCAGGAAAAGCAAACAAACAGCTATATTAGTTTAAGTTACCCACACTAGGGAAGCCAAACCAACCTTCATTATATAGTTTCTGGGCTCTGGTTTTTAAAAACACTTTGCTTTCAAAATGTTTTTTTTTTTTTTCCACTTCATCTATCATATTTCAAATCTCMAAAATCTCATTATAAATAATATTACTAAAACCACCATAATGGAGTTAAAAAAAAAAAAAAAGGATTCTATTTTCTGTTAAACAAGACAGCCTGTCAGAGAAGGAGATACCTAGTTAAATGCCATCGATGAAAGATTTCATTTGTGATGAGCACAGTTCCCTGTCATACACCTGGGGGAATTCCAAAGTGATTAACTCCTTTCCATGAATGCAAGGCAATGTGCTTCCTCCCCGGACTATTCCCACTGTTTTCCCATGTGCAGCACATAATGAAACATAAACTTTAAGAAATTTAGAGATTTTAGAGGAGCTAAGATTTTTAGGCAGAAGACAAGCTTTATTAGAGTTAAAATAAATGAATAGGCCTTGATGAAGTTAAGAGTTAGTAGTTAACTAATAATTGATTGCTTGTTAACACAATGTTTGGTTAGCTGGGTTTATAATGAAGAATATAGAAACTGATAAATAGCTTTAGGAACATAAGACAATTGTGGGCCTCCTCCTCCGAAACTCCTTGAAAATGGGGAGCTGGAGTCCTACCAAGGGTTCATTTGTCATAATTGCATTGAAAAGGTAGAAAGGTCAGAACGAGGAAGACTTCATTTACTTCCTCATTTTAAGACCCCTCCCCACGAAAACGACCACCAGTACCCATTTCAAGGAACAAACCGCGCATGCTTAATAGCTTTTGAACTAATTAACATACGAAGCGGGGAATGGGATGTGCCAAAGCTATGAATATGCATTTGTATTTTGAGTATTCAATACCTGTATAGATAAAAGGCTTTTGGAATCACCTGTAAAGCACGGTGTGTTTTTGGGAACTATCCCGCATGCTGCCCAGCGTCGTAATAAACATAAACTTTCTAACTTTAAACTGTTAGAGGGTTTTTGTCCGTCATAAATTAGATATTGGTACTAGATCAATATCCATATTTTAATAAATCAATAAGTTCTACTCACTTGTGGCGCCGAGGCAACAGTCATTATTATTGAGAAAGTATATAAGCCTTCTGAAAGCAGTTCCTTCAGCAATGAGTCCTGGAGAAAGCAGAGTTGTGGCCATGCTTTACACTGTGATGTAGCCCAGCTATGGCAGATTTCTAGAGAATGTCTCAGTACTCATCTTGCTCATGTCCCTCATGTCACGTCCTGTCCTGCTCAGCCTTGGATCATGAAAGAACAGACCTCCTGATTTCTGGAGAAGGCYTTCTTCTCTCTTGTCAATACTTCCTCCAGAATGTCCAGAGTAAGAATTTTGAAACTACAGTAACTTCACACACTAYATCAAACTGGAATTCAACTTTTTTATCTATAGATTCTTATGACTTTATTTTGAGCAACTGGCAAGTGTGTCTATTTTAGTACAGCAAAAAGGGAGGAAAATACATTTTCTTATTTCATGAGACATTGCAATCTTTAAGTCAAAACAATTCAGATCATCACAGAAAGATATCATGAATACATAGGCTCAAAATAAAGGTAAATCTATCACACAGAAGAAAACCAAACCCTATTGAGAATTTACTCAGAGACAAAATTTAAAAGAAAAATGAAGAAGTACTGTTAGGATYACTGGAATGAGTTGCCAATTTGAAATAAACTATTGTTCTTGAATTATTTGGGTACAAGATTTCAAAGGAGTAAGGCTCATTTTCTTCCTGTCTTAGACTGAAGGCAGGTGAAGTTCAATAGTTATTTTAAATAGAGTTCAGTTAAAAATTTCTAAAAAAGACAAGTGACAAGCAATGTTCTTTAACATCTGTTCATACATATGGAATAAAAAAAAACTTATTCTTTTAAAAATACCAAGGATTCCTTCCTTCTTTTCCTACACCTCCATCACCCCCAGCTCTCAAATTCTGGTGTCATACTCTCTGTTCAGGGAGAGCTGATGGAAGCAGAATAACCAACAGCTTTGCTACTCTCTGTGGTGTGTTTAAATCCTTCTCTCAAGCTACAGCAATACTTTAAGATGTGTCTGACATGTCATTACAATTGTAATGGTTAATAACCAGACTGCAGAGACACAAAACTTAGAGGCAATCTCTTTGCAACAGAGGAGTGGAGGCTCATAGGTAGATGAATGGGGATGAGAATGATAAATGGCATAAAATTACTATTGTACTCTGAGTTAAACAGGGGTGAATGCTCCATATCTGGCATGTAGCAAGATTTTTTTTTTTTTAAATGCAGCGCAGCATTTATTTTGCTTGGCTGGGGCATTCCTACATTATAAATTCCCTTTATGTATTAACCACTGCCCTCCTGGCAGGGACTTGAGCCAGCTGTTAATGGTTTTGTTGCCGGGGTAAAAAATAAATTCAAAAAAATGGTGTGTCCTTGACATGTCACTGGTATAAATAAATATTTTCTGAGAAGGATGGGAGCCTAGATGCTATAATTTTTACTTGACAGATTAGGACAACCAAGTTGAGAGTATTTGACAGCTAGATACAGTCTGATTTATAAGACTGAGTAGGGAAGCATGACAGACATATGTATTTATTAAAGATACACTTACAAAATGTTCCAGTTTAATTTGACAACTCTGCCAGCTAAGGCCTCAGGAAGTGCAAGGATATTACTGTCTACATACCACTGYTATGCTATGGTTCCAGCAGAAGTTAAAAATCAGAAATAAATAGTTTTAGTGTTTTGAATTTATAAATTGTATGTACATCCATTAATAGATGTAAAGCAAGCATATCTTTCAGCAAAATAAATTACAGAAGCTGAATTATTCCAATAGTCAATGTAGAAAAAATGAACATATATAATGCATAAATATACAGCACTGTACAGTATTATAATATTCAAGTATATATCAGGAGCAATACTGTCWTGGCAACATCCCAGCATAGAAATACTCTTTTTTAATGTATTTAATTTTACAAATTTAGTTGCATAGATTGAAACTGAGGACAGCACGCACAAGATGCTTTTTTTTCCCCCTAGAAATTTATAAGAAAAATGCAGAYATTCCTCTACCACTTTCCCTTGTCTTTCCTATTGAAATTCAAGTTGTCAACCAGCTCTTCTTAGAACCTTAGCAAGCTGGTACCTACAGGCAGCATATTTCTGGGACAAATCAGTACTGTAGCAAGGCCAGTTTAATCTCCACACAGATGAGTAGGATACACACACACAAACAATATTGGATGTGTCCAGAAATCTCAGTAAGCTTAGGTTACACCAGACATCAGCACTGTTGAACAAATTTTACATTCTCTTTAAAAAAAAAAAAAAAGCAAAAACCCTGGGATTTCAACCATTACTGAACAGATAACTGAAGATTAAAAGCCGAAGAACTAGCATTTTGAGAAAACTCTTCCAGTTAGGATAAGTGGCAAACTTTCACTCCCATATCTAACATAACATTGCAAATGAGGCAAGAAGGCAAGAGGAGGAAGAGGGAAGGGAAGGAGGCAGACCAACTGGCAAGGCAAAACCCAAATAAATTGCAAAGCCTCACAATTTTAGGTAGTGAAATTGTTGAACAAATCGAAGTAGTTGAATATAAACCAATGTTRATAACTATTCTAACACATACATCTAATTAGATTATCTCCCAAGCAAAAGGGATAGCCTYGTCCTACTTTTCTGCAATCCAGCTTTTTACACCTGCCTAAGTTTTCCACTTACAGACGTGGCTGTAGGTCTTGATTTACCCTGGGATGGGAAAATCCTTCATACTTTTGCTTCTCATCTTTCTTACTGACAGCCAAGTCCTAACTCTAAGCTTAAAGAAGTGTTCTGCATCAATAGACCATAAATTAGTAACTTTGATAAACAAGGGGAGAAAGCATTGTACAAGAAACTGATACATCAAACAAAGAAAAAATGACAAGAAGTAAAGGAATGCAAAGACAAAATCTTTTTCTACAATCAGTTTCTTTGTTTTCCCCAAAGGACAGCAGAAATGTGTGGACTACTGTTGTTAAAATTCATCTCTAATAAGTAGGATTACTCATTTACAGCCAGCTTCTGCTAAATTTTAAGTCCTTTAAATCAAATAATAAATCTTTATATGTTGTTATATACCTCAGATCCAGTGTGTTTACAATGTATCAGCATAACTCAAATACATGTTAATATAYTAATAAAGGTGATAGTGCAGCTAAAGGCACACACATGCCATGAATAAAATTTCCCACTCCATTTGAATGGTGTGAGAGCRAAGAACAAGAAAACCTCTGTCCAGTTTGCAGCCATTTTCAGGGAAGGGATTACCACTCAAAAGTATTTCAGAAACAGAAAGGAAAAAGTTTAATCCACTGAAAAGACTTTCTAGTACATGGTTTATTTTTGAGAAGTGTATTTCTCCAGTGTAAATGTCAATGATAGTTTTTGATGCATTAAGATCTTTTATCTCAACTGATGACAGTAAAGTTCATATTTACAAATTGAAAAGAAAGAAAAAAGTTTACAAATCTTAAAAAGAAAATTAAGTTAATCTTTAGTCTGGAGTGCTAATCCAAGCCCAGACAGCATTTCAATAGATTTCCTCAGCTTCAAATCTCCAAAATACTTAATAGGAACTTTTGGGATTTGTTAAAAAGATACAGGCTATAACATGTAGTTAAGTCTTCTGTTGAGTAACCATATTCATCATCAAGTTCTCCCACTTTTCATTTCTTTTTACAGGTTTGAACCTCAATAAAATATTGCTTTGTTTTTAGATGGAGAATAGTCCCCATGTCTATCMCAGGTAAAAACTGATAGAAGAGTCTGACCTCAGACCCAGCCCATCTACASTGTTCTTAGACCTCACATGATCATATCTTCAAATCTGGATGAAAACCACACAAATTAAACTTTCAATGGAAATACATTTGCAGACTCAAGTAGAAAGTAGTTTTTGCCATTGTTCAATCCCTTTGCAGTCTGTATGTTATTACTGCTATTGAGATTGATGGCAAGAATACAACACCAAGGCTCTGCACATGATTAACTTTTTATTCTTCCTGTAACTTGCTATAAACCTCAAATGAACTCACAGGTTGGCAAGAGCATGTTAACAGCTAGATGCCAAACTGTAAGAGACATTTTTTCCAAACAGCATCACCTTCCCTGGAAGTGTTTCCCTTTCCCTCTCCTCTCCATTTTTCCTCCATCTCCTGAGAGCTGTTATAGTTGGTTGGATATTTCATTTGTACTTGGGACTTAAATCTTTCAAAAACTCTTGATCCTAGACATAAAACACTCCATGAAGAGATTTTTTCCTCCTTTCAGATCCAGGTTGTTTTTTTTTTTTTTTTTTTTTCTAAGGAATGCTGCAAAAAAAAAGACACCAATTATTCCAATTGGCCTGTCAGCAAAGAGCCAGACTGGGCTCACTCACCCATTTTCCATAGATCCCAGAAGAAGAATTGATGTTGCAGAGTAACTACACAGTTTCAGCCATTGCTKTCTGCAGCACATTTTGCAAGTGATGCCAGATATTCAGTGCTCAAGGAATCAGCTTGGTTGGCTGCATGGTCCTGCAGGAACCACTTCAGCTCTCAGGCTCGTAAGTCACAGGTGTCAGCCASAACAGGATCCCTCTTCACATTTTGGGAACACACTCAATGGGAGGTCCAAAGGTCATTGCTAAAGGCCGTATTTTGCAGAAAGGCCAAAGGACTTAAAGTGCCTGCAAGGGGTTGGCTCAGTACAGGACTCAGAGATGAAAGCCTGACGAGATTTTCCACAAAATTTCTTTGGAAAAAGGAACAMGTTTTGGCCAAATAATTTCCTTTTTAACATGCCTTCCTGTGTTGAAAATCACAGAATCATAGAATGATTTGGGTTGGAAGGGACTCAAAGATCATCTTTGTTCCAAGCCCCCAGCTGAGGACAGGGCCACCTTCCACCACACCTTGCACTACAGGTTGCTCAGAGCCCCATCCAGCCTTGTCCAGGAAGACTTCCAGGGGTGGGGCATCCCCAGCTTCTCTGGATGACCTGTGCCAGGGCCTAATCACCCCTCCTAACATCTAATCTAAACCTACTCTCTGTGAGTTTGAAGCCATCCCTCCTTGTCCTGTCACTCCAGCCCCTTGTAGATAGCCTCGTTCTGTCTTCCTTGTGGGCTCTGAAGCTGAAGAATCTGAAATCTCCCGGCTGTTCCATACAGGAGAGGTGCTCCATTCCTCTGATCATCTTAGTGGGCTCAGTCCAACAGGTCCCTGTCCTTCCTGTGCTGGGGACTCCAGGGTTGGATGCAGCAATCCAGGTGGGGGCCTCATTCCCTTTACATCCAATAGGTGAAAAATGAATGCCCTTGCACATCAGTGATGTGGAATCTCAACTGCATACTGAAGCAGCTAGACACTTCAATTCTGTGCTGATAAATCTGTTCCTTTGAAAATGTGGAACATACTTCAAAAATATCAGTGTGATGCCTCAGTGAACATCCCTTTATTGAAAACTACAGTAACGACACAACTCTGGTCACAAACAAATGGCCTGACAAAGTCCAGATACAGACAGTCAAGGTCCTCTTCTGCCTTCACAATCACAAGACTGATGACAGTGGAAGTGGCACCCCCATGCACTTCAGGGAGTAATTGGCCTTTCGTGTCCAACACCTTTAAGTCCACATAGTTCTGATGATGAAAGATTTCCTCTTTTGCTGTTGCCTACATGATTTTCTATCTATATATCTCTTGTGAACATCATGGCATTTTGCTCCAAAGTGGGAAAACTCTAGCTGCATTAGTRAAAATGAGGAGAGGAAAAAGAAAAWTATTGAATGACAAACAGACATGCTCAAAGCTATTGACAGCTACAAATAATATTAAGTCTTAGACATCCAGGCCACCATSTTCTATCTATTCAATCTGTCCCAAGAGCTGCTAGATACCTTGGAGATTGTACACTTACAAAACAGAAAGAAAAAAAGGAAAGCACTGTGAAAGAAATAATAAATTATACAGAGTTAAAACAAGGATTGAAACAAYTGAGGACAGGTGAAAAGATGAGCTTGGGCAGCAACACAAAAACAAACAGGTGCCAGAAAGTAAGAGAAGAAACACCAACAGATAGCACCATCAAGCAGCAATCAGGAATTAAATTTGTTTTGCAAAACCAATCTCATGTAAATCAAGAGGAGACATGTATCAGAATTTAGGTGAGCYGTGAGTGTCAGCTTGAATTTACAGGAGCTAAAGACAGAAAAGTTATTCAAGTTGTGYAATTGCCATGTTATTATACCTTCATTTGGCATTCTGGAGGAAAACTTTGAATGGAAAGGCCTTGCTTTTACAGCTCTCTGTTTTCATTTTGCTCGTGGTTTTTTCTCTGGAGTTTTGCATGTGCAAATAGCATGATCAACTACTAAATCTGAGCCACAACTTCATTTGCTACTTTCCCAGGAATCCAAAAACCAGGACCGGAATATTTTCCTCTGAGATGCTGTTCCACAACCCCCGGCCAGAAGGCTGGCCAATACTTTTAATGCTTCCTAAGACCCCCTGTTGTTTGACCAAGGGGCTTGGAAGGCATTTCTGACAGCTGGGGTTGAGCTTAACACCCTGCAGAGACATCTACTGGCATCCCACTTGGGCCATCCCAGCGGTGCCAGCTGCGGCAAAACCCCTCACTCCCAGGGAGTGGTGGCTGTGCCCTCTCTCTGCTGACCTTCAGGGGCAGCTGCAGGGCACAACTGCCTTGAGCTGAAGTCCTATTGCTCTGGCCATGGCCAGAGTGGGGTGATTTTTCCCCCCAGTTTTCCAGCTCCTGTTCAAATCAGTGAGCTGTGAGCATGTTGGGCTCCTTTCCCCATGCCAAAGAGCTCTGAGAAACAGATGACTGGGTAAAATGTTGTWTGGGATATTAAGAATGTCATTTCCAGGCTTCTAAGGTTATGAAGACTTCAGCCCTACAGAGTGTTTATTATGTAACTGCTCCCCATTAGTTTATATCTATACAAATTGGTAGAGAAAAAACATTTACACGGGAATGAATAATTATGGTTACATGCAACAGGTTGCACAAGAAAAGTAATATTGGCATTCCTGTTTGAAACGTTGCTTCTAAGCTTCAGAATATAATTACCAATTTCATATATGTATATATGTGATGTAAAAAACAACATTTGTTGGATAAAAGACAGAAATTTTACAGTTACAGTTTAATTCAGTTTTATGCTATAAGGAAAGAGTCTATCTGCATAGGGCACTGTGGAAAGCATAACTTCAAATGGCAGTAAATTGGACACAAAATTAWTAACTTTATCCATGACACTTGTGAAAATATCACTGTTCATAGAAGAAGAGGAAAGCAGGCTCAGAAATGTGTAGGAAGCAAGKAGTGATTTAAGAAGTGTGATGAAAACATCTATATATACTTCACATTTCTTCCTAAATTTCAATTCCATTCCACATCACAAAGATATTTTAGGCTGTTTTGAATACCATCTAGGTAAAAATTTATCTTTACATGATGTCTTAATTTTAGACATGCATTATGAGAGGAAAAGATCAGGACACAGAAATATATATTCATCAATATCCTAATTTATTTTGCTCTGTTTCTGACACCTGAAATGATGAAAGCAAGCTTATTTCACATTTGYAAACTTGAACCAAATAGTTTGACTTGAGAAATTAGATTACAGTTGCCATTGATTTATAATTCTGAAAAAAACCCCCATGACAACGGGTTCTCACAGAAAGTATAGGCTTTGATTTTGAGGACCTCAGAAAAAAAAAAAAAAAAAGCTAATTTTACTTGTGCTTCCAGGCATCAGTTGCAGCTGTATTCTTTCTGTACACATTTGGTTTTCTCACTGCTACCTGTTAAAAAGTAACACAGGCTTGTCCTGTAGCACGAAAACATTCCAGACGTRTCTTTATTGAAGTTAGATGTTAATTAATAAATAAATAATAATAATAAAAAAGATAAATTGAAAAAATATGAATACCTAYGAAGGCTGGGCTGCTTGGGACTTTCATGGSAGAGTTCTCCAGCTATTAGCTGTTCTATCACGAAACATGATCCTGTTGCAACCACAAAATTTAACACATTAATAAAACCAACTGATCAATACAGCAGTACCAGCAGTTGGCCATCTGTAAAGTTCAACACTTAATCATAATTAAGTCAGGAAAAGCTGACAAATACAAGCATAAGAAATCACACAATAACAATGCAGTAGAAGTAACCAAGCACCCTAAAATCATCAATCTCATCAATTCTGACACTGTTTTCAGTTACTTCTAAATTAATCTGGAATAAAAATTAATCCCTAATGCATATCTTTCCCAGTAACCAAATAAAGATTTGAGCTAAACCAATAAATGCWGCAGTGTTTTAATTATATTAAACCCAGTTAGGAAGAGTGTGTGWGTGCAGATAACTACTTGTGTGCCACACATTAAACAATTAATGTAATAAAAATAGTGGTGTGTTTTCTTTCCCATGCAATATTGTGTTGCTATCACAGCAACCTGTTGGTTGGTAGATGGGTATAAGGAAAACAGAGAATTTACAGCTTTGGATATGATTTCTTTTCCTAGGGCACCAGGTGCTTTAAATGCCACCAGAAGGATGCTCTTGGCAGTGCCATACTGTCCAACATGGCTTGGCATAGATTACCACAGAAATTTGTGTCTTTTCAGACTTTGATTAAGGGCCAGTGCTAGAACTCCTATGGGCTTTTACTTGATCCAGTGTAGCACAGAGATTTTTTTCTTTTCTTTTTTTTTTTTTTTTGCCTCATTACAGCTGCCAAAAATATGCCAGTTAAGATAATTACATTTCAATTTAAATTGGTAATTTAATGGAAAATTTTATATCAGGATGTAGGGCAAGATTTTACTTCCAACCCTCTCTCACAACACCTTTTATCTATTTAGGAGCCTAGTTTCCTGCTTTTGGCTCTCAGAGACACCAGAGAGTTTAGAAGTCTCCACAGTTTTGCAGGATTGTCTCTTCAATCTCTTTTAAGCCTGCAAACCTCACCTCAGTTCAGWTTCATCTGTCTACTGCTCGCTGTTTCATTGACTTTATGAGTCACAACACATGCAAAAACCAAATTATTCATCAAGATATTTGCTCCCTTTCGAGAGKAGAAGTAGAAGAACCCAAGATGCCCTGGCTGCCATGGCTCTGCTGCTTTCATTGTTTGTTCCAGGGCTGMCACAGAAGCCTGGCAGTCGCAGCACGCCGTAAGGGGAATCGTCTTCCTTTGTTTGGGGCGCAGTGTGTACCATCATTTACATCACAAAATCCTCACACAAATAACAGATGGTGAAGAGGCACTCATGTTGCCACATGTTGGAAGCATGATGATAGCTCCTTGATGAACTAATTTCTTTGACTTTTGCCTGCAGACCAGCTATTAAACCTYGGGAGTCAGTCAGCTGGTCAGGCGTTTAAAGATAGGCAAAAATCTGTCCACAGAATTTTCCTGCTTCTAGGAGGAGCAAATGTTATGCCCTGATGGAAATGTGCAATCCATTGAAAATGGTTTCCACTASCATGAAAAGTAAATAATAGTCTCTATTTTCAACACTTATCGGGCTGAAGTTCTTCACTATAGAAGACAGAAAATGTCATTATTCCACTGGGTCTGAGCTGTTTTTYTGTCTTTTTGGAATCCTTTTCTCAGCAGAAGCTTGGGACGGMGAGAGCTATGCTAATGCTGCATATTTGCAATATCAGTTCTTGGATGCATTACCATTAATTCTATGTGCAAATTAAGTGCTGGAAAACAAATGTCTGTCACTTGAAATAACAGCCACAGAGGCTGTATACAATGYAGTGAAATAAGATCACACCACATCCCCTAATTAGAGTTAATGGATCTTTTTCTGATCTCATTTATACTGATTTTACAGTCATGTAATCCATGCTATTGTCTTGAGTGAGGCTGGTCTGTAAAAAGAATCAGGCCCCAGGATGACAGAGGGTATTTCAATGAGTGGTCACTTGGTTGTTTAAATGCAGTTTTGACAATGCAGTTTGTCTAAATGTTTGGATGCATTTTCCTTCATTGCTGTCAGGGCTGGGCTGCTGCAGTTTCACTGCAGAGGTTGGGATGGTGAGACAGGCTGTGGGAACTCCTGAAGACCCCTGGTGAAGGCCAGATCTGTGCAGGAAAAGTGGCCCAGGGCATGGGATTAGCCATGGGGGGCAGGTACTGTGGGATTCACTGAGCACCTCAACACACCAGGTTGACCCCTTCACCCTGTCCCCATTTGGRAACTCACATGTCAGGACATGTAGCCCTAAATCAGCAGCTCTGAAGCAAAGCACAGATGACACTTAGAAAACCTTTACAGGAAAGAAACTCTGCACCCACCTGCTTCCATCCCACCCTCTGCATTTGTTACTGCTGCTCACAAATGATCAGACTGTGCACTTTTGTCTCTCTCATGTCTGCTGCATTAAAACCTACAGACACAGAAATTYTGTGTAATAGATCTGTTGGTCAGGTGGTAGTTATTTCAGGGAGATACACAACAACAAAAGGATCCACTCTCTAAAAAATATCTAAAAATTCCTAAACTAAAGCAAGCCCAAAAATTTAAGGTTTGCGTGAAAGACTACCCTGTGATGGCTTTGAGCTCTTGTCCAGACTGTAAACCTGATGTGAATATTTTTAAATGTTTGGTTAGCTCAGATTATCTTGTTTGTGCTTTGGGGTTTTTTTTGGTTGTTAGKATTTGGAGGTTTTGTTTTCTTTTTGCCACAGGAGCCTGTCCCTAAGGCAAGAATATTTTGAATTGGCAAGTTTTTTCATCTAGTGCAGCTTAAGGAAGAACTGCAGGTCTGATTATGCCATAGCATGGAGCCTTGATCTGCAGTTTTTAGAATCCAGGAAGCATGTGGTTATTTTTCATGCATTAATGCAATAGTATTGACCAGTTAATTTGAAATCACTTGCATCTCATGTCATGACAAAAAAGCAAATGCAGCATATCCAGAGCCACAGAGTTACAAGGTTACATAATGATATAAGAAACAAAAGGCAGATAAAATTCCTTCATATATGTTTGCATCAAGGTCAAATATTAAAGGTGTCCCTCTCTAGAAATGCTTTATGTGGTGCCAATGATGTCACCAGGAACTTACAACTCCTTAAGCAGTTTTCTGCAGGTTGTATTTACAGAACATTACATTTTACTCAGGTAATCCCACTGAACTGTCTTCAGTTAAGAAGACAGTGTCCCTTCTTATCTTTCTCTGACTTCTCTCCTTCACCACTCCCCAAAACAAACAAAGACAGAAACCTGAGGATTGAGAAGGACTGAAAAATRTCTTGTGGCTGATTGGGGAATTTGAAATAGGATTTTGATGAATCTCCTCAGGAGAATCTATATCTGACTGACAGTAAAAACACAKTATTTTCATTTCTGCTTGTTCTATACTTAGAGCTCCATAGATACATCTATATATATTTCAATTATTACAAATACAGCCCATAAGCATAATATGCTTGTAATATTATTAATGTTGGTCAGACAAACAATATTTTTTGGGACTAGAGTGTAGCTGTAAGACTGTCATATGGATGTGCTTCTCAAGCTATAGCTAACATTTAGAATTAAACCTCTACCAAATAAAACTAATATGATTGAATAATTGAAACCAAAACTGACCATTATTCCTGATTGACCAATTTGTATTTCTCCAGTTACAGATTATATAAACATCAACAATTTGTTCATAAACACAGCAGAGTGACATTTGTTCAAGAAAATTACTTTAAGAATATGCCTAGAACTTAAAACTAGGACATTAGAATTACAGTTTGGATTGCTGAGAACTGAATTTAAGTGTCTCATCTTAATACTGACAAACCACATTGACTGCAAAATCAAGTGTCTGTGTTCTTTCTGTAAGTAAGGTCTCTCTTGCTCATCCACTGTAGCTAAGATATGCAAAAGAATGATGAGTACAAGCAGAGAACAAGCATATCATGTTATCTTGATGTTCACTCAAGATTGAAACAGAGCTCAGGATTTAAAGAAAGCCATTGCAGAAAGAAAGGTATTTATAGCAATGGTAATGAGTCAGTTCTAGACAAAAAGGGTCAGTTGTTTTGATAAACMTTTTTACTTGAAAAGGAACTGGTTTGAGCAGTTGAAAAATTTACTCCCACTCWCACTTTTATTATCCAGAAATAGGTTTAGTTATACCTTTTTAATGATATGTTGTATTTCCAGTTCTAGACACATAAAAGGAATAAAAATTTAAAAATAAAAACAATGATAACAAAAACCCCAACCAAACAAAAGAAACCAAACCAAACCAAGCCCCCCCCAAAAAAACGAACAAAAAACTCAAACAGACAAAAAAAAAACAAAACCCAAAAATCAAAAAAAACACCCAACTTTCTTTTAAAAGATTGTTTGTTTTTATAGAAATTTCCATACTCGCCTGGCCAGTTTACAGTTGGCATTAAAGCCTTCCTTCTCTGGAAGAAGGCACTGTTGTGCATGGCATGACTGTGGCTGTACCTCTCATGTTAACTCTGCTGCTGACAAACCCATARCACTCTACACTGTGCTTCTATGGACACTTTTTTTCCATTTTTATTCTCCTTTTGAGATGTTTCTCTTACTGTTTCCCCCCTTTTTCCTATTTTTTTTCAACTCCACAAAGTTGTTTTTCAACTAAAAGATTGATCTGTTTTACTCTTTTAAAAGATGCTTTAAATTATTATTCCCTCCTTTAAAGATTCCTRACTGATGCTTCTCATTTGTCTCAATTTTACTAGTTTTTCCTAATATCTTGAATTCAAATTCAGATTTGTTTATCCTCAAGGGGTGGATACTGCCAAGGACCCCTCAACTTCAGCAGGTCCATGATATCACAGACTAACTAAACTCTGATATTTTGTTTAAATCTACTTCTACTTTTTCTTAGGTATTTATTGCAAAGCCCAATCTCTCCTTACAAGCAATTATTTATCCAAAACCTGCTCCTTAATAGCTCTAGTTCTAGGTAAGAATTTCCCTTGTCTAAAAGCCTGTTTCCCATGCAATGTTACATATAATAAAACAATTTTAACTGTGACTTTACTGAAAACACAGCTGCACTGATRTGTCTACTGGAATTTTCTTCCTTTTGACACTGACACAGCTTTTCTATTTGTACATAGAGTGAAAAGTCTACACTGCCAGTAAAACATAAACCCAAGAATTCCATACTGGTTGCCCTTTGAGTTTCCTTTTTATTCTTCCACTTTTGTTGCCCAGAGAGATCAGAAATAGCTCTAAGCAGTCCTTTTTCAYCCTTCCCAAAATTCTTATTCTGGARTAGCTGCAGCAACTCTGTAAGAGCAGGGAGTAGTGTCAGTTCATAATAAATCATGGCAATTTCCATGTTTATGTATAAAACTTCTTGTAAACTAATTACAGAACATGAATGCAAGTGGTGTCAGAGAACAATAACCTAATGCTGCWTTTCTGGGCTTTTTTTGGAAGGGGCAGGGTGTCTGACAGTATTTGGAAATATCAAAGGAAAAAAAATCTCATTATTATTTAACTTATAAACCATTCAGTTATCTAGTGGAAGTTGAAGCTTGTTGATTTCTACTGCTGCTCTTTTTGAAGTAGCTCATAAGCATCTCTTCAGCTTTTCCCTTCAGTTTTTGAAGGCTCCAGAGAGACACAGGACAATGGGAGGGAAGAGCTCTAGAAGCCATGAAAAGCTGTTCCAAATATAGCTCCTTTTTACTCTGCTATTATCCATCAGCACTTATGTCTCAGTAACAGCAATAATCTAACAAAAATCAAGAGGTCTTCATGCTAACAAAACAGAGAGCCTATCATGGCACTTAAAGACCACAGTAAAATTGAAGACACACCAACTTTTCCCTTTTTTCAGGTTTAAATGTGTTTGATAGATTACCCATCCAACTCAGACCTTCAGAAAACAGGGTCATAACCGCAAGACCATCACACCTACTTTATTGTCTGCTCTTTCTTCTAAATATTTTTCCCACCTTTTTTTTGTCTCCAAGTGCTAAGCAATTATTTGAATGCCATCATCTCCTCCATCAAATAATTTAAAAATTCCTTTTTATACCACAAATTTACTATCTCTAAGTGAAGCTGTAAATCTTCACATGCAGTTTTCTGGGTCATAGCCTTGATTGTTCACAAGATGACAGGGTCCTTGTCCTTTSCCCCATTCTCTTGAAAAAGGTATTGCTCTTTCATAAACAAAAAGCCCAGCTGAATAACAGGAAATAAGGTATTCACAGACATCTTAAAAACAATARAAAATTAATTCCAAGATATGTATTTGCAATTTGACATTGGATTTCCTCTTAACTAATTCTCATTCACTTGTTTTATTAATCTCAAGTCTCTAATGAMGTATCAGGATTTGACTATGACCATCATTTTCCTTGCTATCTCAATTTACTCCAGCATAGTCCCCTGAATCAGTATCTTTACTGAATATGGAGATATTATTCTTCTCATTTTAAACATGAAGAAATACTAAAGGCCACTAATTCCTACCAACATGCTAAAAATTCTGGACAGCCAGGTTGTCAGTGAAGCAGGTCACAGAGCTTTCATTACTCAYAGCAATACAGCCTGATCATTGCCTGCCTCCAATCCTAACAGGATGTTTCCTTTGTTAATTTTTTTTCCTGTAGCACTTTTTTTACAGCATCGAATYTGTTAACATGTGAGGATACATTACCATTGAATATTAACACACCATTAATGGYAGAAGGTAAATAGTTTCCAAGGAATTTTTGGAAACAGATCTCCACAGGTACAAGCTGCATAAATTCCCAGCTGCATAACCTCCCTCCTTTGAGTCAGAAAGATGTACTAYCCAGTGTGCAAAACATTAAAATTAGCACTAAAAGAACAGACAAGGATGATCACAGGCAGAAGACAGTTACAATATAATTGTGAGTTGTCAAAGTAAAATAATCAAACTTTTAGAGATACATTTATCCAAAAAATTCACCCATGGTGGGAGAAAAAAACCAACAAAATAGTCTCAATTTGAGGTCTGCATATTTATGTACACAAACCTTCATATTCTGGTTCAGACATTTACTTATCCACAGGCACATAAAGTCCCTGCAGAGTCAAGCCTCCATCAACAGGGCTGATGTTTTCAAATTTCCTTTGTAATGTGCACACAGACGAACCTTTCTCCTGATGCCCAGCTCACATACCTCGACAACTTCCACATTTGTTCCTAATCTTTCCCATTCAGCTCTTTTTAAAGCACAGARATATCAAGAAAGAAGCAAAAGGAAAAAAAAAAAAGCAGTCTCTCCCTGACCACTGCTGAAGGCATTCTCCCAGGAGACCAGCATCTAGTCCTGCTTTAGTGAGTGCATGCAAAGGAGCAGCTCCAAAGTGGGRGATCAAACAGTTACTGCTGGCTGACACCACTGCCCTCTCACACGGGATGAAAACGGATCCAGGAAGAAGGTGCTTAAATCTGGATCCTTCCTTCTCTACCTGTTGTGTAGTCTATAAGTTGAATCCAAATYATGAGTCAGGAATAGACTGCTTGTATCTTCTCTCCACACACAGCTACAAAAGCCCAGCTGAAGTGGGGAACTGAAGACAATGGCAGCTGAATCCATGCATCTCACAAGAAACCTTAACACTTAGCAGGCTCCTGGCATTGCCACTCCAAATCTAAACTGTTGACTGGAGGAGATTTGTGGGTCTATCCCTCTGTGATTTTTGGCAAGCTGTCCAGAAATTTTATTGTACAGCAGAGAATTAAACCTTGACATGCAACATTCTGGCCTTGCCAGTTAACTATGCCTGTGTGAATATTAAAGAGTTGCATGCTACTGAAATGCAACTGGCTCCTACACCCTGCTCAAAACCAACTTAGTGTGGTGAAAATAAGGTGCCTGAGATTGCCTTTTATCTCACATGCAGGTCTATGACAGTACAAAAATCAGAGTAAACCTGTTTAAAATGTATTTACTTCAGTGGTAGTAACCCCAGCATATCCTGACCATGAATCTACTTGGGCTGATGGAGGTACTGGGATGCTCAAAGTGCAGGTCTTTCTGCAGCAACTTATCTACACAGAGATCCCATATTTCCAGCTAAATAATGTCTCCCTCTTGTACTTTGAAAGAAACAAAGTATATAAGCATTACTGAAAGATACAGAAGTTTTCCTAAGGCATTTGTGCACTCTATTCAGGTGCCTGCTTTTCAGAAAATTATGCTAACACCTCCCCTGACCTATATAAAGAAGCATAAATTTGAAGAGGGAGATTGATTCTTCATCCAYGTCCCACACCCCCAGTCCTGACTTAAGACTCAGAACAGTCAAGTGTTTGCATGAGTGGTTTAGTGTCGGGGTTATCAGGTCTGAGATTAACCCCAGCAGGGTAAGAGTCTTTCTTCTCACTGCCCGTGCTTGGAAGAAGGAATTGGAGAACATCTGGGTTGCTGTCTGAAGATGTTTATTAAAAAGCTTTTCTCAAAAGTTCTCTCTGTCCAGCATGAAGTTCACAGGCAGCTGGAAAAGCGGAATCTCCTCCTCCCACAACGACACCTGGACTTTTATAATCTAAACTAYGTCAACAATGTTTTTCTCTGAACACCAATAACTAAAAGCCATGTCATACAGTGAGATTGTACCTTCACTCAATCATAAAAAAYCATCACTCTTTGCAAAGATGGTGGGGAAGAAGAGCCAGGAAAATGTGTTTTTAACCCACTGATCTGCCTCCATCTTGGCCCCATTTTACCTCTATAGCAAAATCTAAAAATCCTCCTTTTTCACCCTGTGACATAACAAAAATCACACCAGTCAAATTCTCATGGCTTGCAAATCCCCACACAAAGTTTGCAGTTGTTCTCATGGGCTGAAATGAAAAGCACTKGCATTTCTGACTCTGTGCTAAAACCTCAGACCCCTTGCCAGGGTCTCAGCCCAYCCAGGACAGCCAGAGGAACAYTCTGGCCTCCGACAGTTTAGAAAGGAAAGTCCTAAGGAGTACTAGAGCTGATAT
Source organism: Alauda arvensis (assembly GCA_902810485.1). Taxonomy (NCBI): domain Eukaryota; kingdom Metazoa; phylum Chordata; class Aves; order Passeriformes; family Alaudidae; genus Alauda; species Alauda arvensis. The sequence goes on along the minus strand of CADDXX010000165.1, from coordinate 1,357,044 downwards.
GGGGTTATTTTATYTGAGCTTCTGTAGGGGTTTGGCCACCTGAGGGATTCAGCTCACTCCAAGGCTGTTAATACCATCCTTGTGTGTCCATCCACCTCATCACCCTCCTCTGAGATGGTGGGCTGGGACAGGGACCCACACTGGTTAGCCATGCCAGCTCTTGGCTTCCCATSATCTCCTTCCTCCTCCAGCTGAATTCCCAGGTTTAAACATCCTACACACACATTGGGCTGATCTTGCTGCCACTGTGCAAAAATAACTGAAACAGGTGTTGGACTCTTTGTAAGCACCTAGAAAATACTCAACTGATAATACCAGTTGAGTACAAGTACAACCCTAATAATTTTGCCCATGATGGCAGAAAGAAAAACGCTTCTGCATTCTCTCTCCAGGAGCCCTCTAATCCTCAAGGAAAATAAATGCACTTACAAAAAATTGGCAGGGCTTTGCCCCACTATGCTGTGGAGAGATATGACCTATGAAATGAGGCACCAGCCTGGGCACAGGGGGACCCTGGTTTAATTTCCAGCTGTGTTAGGGCTCTAACACACAATCTTAAGTAAATTGTGTCTGTGCATCAGTTTTCTCCACCTTGAAAGGGATTTTGTTTTTCCTTGGTTTTATCCTGTAAAGCACTAAATTCTRCAGACATGAGAGGGAGGTATTACCATGTTTCACAGTTTTATATTGAGAATTTGAAAATGCATCCTTCCATGCCAGTGGCACTACTCTTTGGTTGTTTGTCATGTACTTTTCCATCATCCAACAACAGATGTGCTTCCTGGATAGTCTTCAAGATTGTCTTACAGAGCACTTGAGACTATTTTGTTTTAATTTTATTTCTTTTGTTGCTTATTTTCTTTAACCATTTTAACCTTAGGGATTTGGCTAAGCTACGACTATTAAAAAATTATACAGCAATATGTAGTTTCTGTTTTCCATTTAAGCTAACTTTTGCAAAAGTAAATCTCAAAGGATTGAATATACCTTCTCTGCTTTTCTGATTCTTTCCCCATGAATGTGCTTTCTGTCTGGGCAACATCTCCTCCCTTTGTAGAATGATTATTAAAGCCAAATGTTGTTTGAAATATGGAATATATTTGCCTTGCTCCCAGAATTGAGAACATAGTGATTTCCTTACTTTCCTGTTTGTCCAAATCCTGTCATCAGGTTTACATAAACAAGTCAGGTAGTCTTTCTTGAGACCAAGGAGATGATGACAGGAAGAAAGCAGACCAAAATGAAGTTGTAGGAAATAGGGCCTTTTGAAAAAGAAAACAAAAACCAAACCCCAGTGCATTTCTCTAGTCTCCATTCCAGAGAGGCCCAAACTGCTAAAATAAACTTCATCTATCAAAAGCATGGTTAATCCAGGTTACAGCCTTGTTTTCATTCCCCACCGTCTGTCCTTTAATGCTCTTAAAGCCACAGCACTTTAAAAATTACATCTTTTTACATCTTAAATTTGATCCAGAATTTAGAAGGCTCTGGAAGGGTTGAAGCCAATCACAACTTGTAAAGCGAAAAAATCCTGTGATCAACTGTAGCAAAAATAAACAAAAGGATTGAAAAATTGATTTAAASCAGTGCCATAAACCTTTAAAACTGTGCTGGAGTTGCAACTATGCAGCTCCCATTCCATTTTATAGAGGCTGTATATTTGTGTTGCATAAGTTGCTCTGAAGAACCTCGGTCTGCGTGCTCAATGCCAACATCATAACTTCAAATTTATTGCTCCATTTAACCTCACTCTGGCCAGTAACTGATTCCCAAATCCTACAAATCCAGAGCAGCTCCAAATAACARTTTTTACAAAGAAATGAAATCCTGTTTCAGAGACAATACCTTTCTTTTCCTTGAGTATTTAGCATAGATCCTGAAAGATAGTTAAAATCTGATGTGTTTGACATATTTTGTTCACAAGCAGTTTTTGTTCAGTTGAGAACAGGGTAAGAGCCAGCCTGGGAATATTTAGGTAAGCTCAAGAAGCAACACTGGCAAGGCAAAAGAAGAAATCTAACCTGTTCCTAGTCAGCACAATTAGTTCTGATCCGCAGACTCAACCTAAAAAACACTTTGAGAAGCTCTAACATAATTATTTTGAATTCTCCCTTCATTAAACTGGAATTTTACTGAATGTGGATCCATTAAGAACGAAAATTATATCCCCAAACCCCCAAATTTTACCTGTTCACATGCCAATTGCTTTGCTCTCTGAACCTCAGTTCTGGCGCTGAATTAACAATTATTTCAACTAAATTACTTTTCAAGGGGTAAATTTCAGATACTCTCACCCTTTCATTCATTGTTTTGCCTGATGGTTTACATGGCCACAAAAACGAACTGAAATAAAACTAAGCTTTCCAGGAGGGCCAAACCAAGTCTTTTTTTTTCCTCTCTGCAGCCTCTGATCAAGAACTTCTGGGAGTGTTTCACAAATCAAGCAGTGATGCCCTGCACAAAAAAGATTCCCATGACCATTCACCATAGGATCATCACTTTTCAGGACAGTTAAARACTCCCCACAAGCCCCCATACAAATATCAAGACACACCCACCTAACAAAACCCACCTAATTAGATCTTGGCTAAACGTTGCTCACAGAGGTGAGGATAAAAACTGGGTGGCACAACGTGGTGTGAGACAATTCTGCACAAAGCCCCCAGTTGACACAGACAGATYTATCTTTTCAAAGGCTTGCAGATGGCTACAGCCATCATTTATTAGTATTTACACCTTGTACAATAGTAAGTAAAAAGTCTTATTGGTGTCCAGAATATGATTTAACCCCTAGAATGCTGGCAGTTTCTAAGCATGTTGTTCAAAAAAATGCAACGACTCTATGGGAGATCTTTCATGAAATTAATTTCCAGGATTTGTGGGCTGGGATAAGCCCTAGTATCTTCAAAAAGGACATAACTAGGACAGATCTTACAAAAGTCACAATATTAGTTATGGTTTAAGAACCTATTTCCTTAAATAATTGATAACTGGTACTACTGATTATGCAGGAGAGAGGATTTTCACTTWAACTTCAAAGATAAAAATGGATTTTACCAACATCATTGTCCTGGGTTTGCCTTAATTGAATTTTTTGGTAAGGAAGAGCCAGACTTAAAATTCCCACAGAATGTAATAGGATGGAGTTCACATGCATGTTTATCTTCTGAAGGWTTGAATTAATGGCTAGCATGTGYAAAGGGCTCCTTAAATCTTCACATRAAGTACAAGCTCCCWCCACTACAAAAGCAGAGAATGTGGATTCTCTGATCCCAGCATTCTAAGGGAGTTTATGGGATCCCACCACTTCTGACTGGGCTTAGCAGTCAGAAGCAGAGGAAATAGCAGGCTGTGAGGTGGCAGTGAAACAGCAGGGAAAAGCTAGGGCTGGGTAAATGAAGCCATGGAGGACAACTGTACATTATGAGAATGATTTGGCATCTTGAAATAAAAATCTCTTAGAAAACACTGACTTCACACTAATTCCTTCTAATTAATTCTCTCAGGCTCTGTGTCACCTTATTTTCTCTATGTAAGAATTTAGYATTCTGTAAATTTATAGCAAAAGTTATGTTAACTGATATTTTTAGGCAATCACTGCATCATTATCAATTAATCCTGTGTAGTATAAGCCTGTCTATGTGCATGTACAGAGAGTAGTAACAGAAATTATCATGGCATCAAGCATTATTTCAAACATCCATATAAACCCTCTCTTCCTGCTTCCCCTTCACCTTCCTTTTCCTTGCCAGCCATCTTCTTTTTCCTCYCTACCCTTTTCACAAGCCTGCCCATCTCACTTACCTGGCTTTTGTCAGCCTTTCCTCTTCTCTCCCTCACATCTTTTATTCACTCTTACTCTCCTGTTTGGCCCTTCAAATTTGCCTTTGACCAAAATGTTCTTAATACTATTTGAGTAGACACAAGCTGAATGGATACCACTGGCACTAACCACTTCTATTGTGCTGCAGTGAACAATACTTTGCTTTTTCACTGCTGCTGCTGCCTAGAACAATGTATTGTGCTCAGATTRTACTCACTTCATATATATATTGTTTCAGTTAATAGAAAGCAATTTCATTTTGATTGCGGAAGCTTCAAAGGAATGCTTGAGCAGAGAAGATATAAACCCAATCTAACAGGGTGAAAATAAAATTTTTAAAAAGAGAGTTTATCCTTTTAACAGAACATACTGCATGTGTACATGAAGTAGAAGATTATTATTTTACAAGCTCAGACATACAAAGAGTGAGGAAAAGGATTTTTATTCCCCATATGGTAGAGGCTAAAAGTCCTCATGAATTCAGCTCCYGCTTCATCAATTAAATTAAGGAACAGTCCTAGCATATCCCAATACAAGCCAACTTTTCCTCAAAGCCTCCTTTACTGGCCTGTGGATCCCAGCGCAAGTAGAAAGCAAAGGAGATGGACAAGCATGGAAGTGTCACTGTTGATTTATCCAGAGGTTCACAGAAGTGGCTTTTGCTGGGCACAGATAAAGTTAGGAAAACTCAGACCTTAACTTATGAAAGCAATATTTAAAATAATTTTTAAAATGTCCTGCTGTGTGTCTGTTTGAGAGAATGGGGAAGAAAGCACTTTAGCTCCAATTAATCTGTTATCAATTATGGGAATATTAAACCTATGAATGCTGAATCCATCCAGSGGATAACTTCTCCACTGAAATCAAGCCTTATTGGGAAAAAAACCCAAAAAAGATACAAATGCCTCTGCTAACACATATGTGGAAGAAAGGTTGATGAATAAAAAGAGGTGAGAACAAAAGTAAAGAGATACAAAGGAATTTAATTGAAGTAATAGATTTGAAAACAGGGTAGGTTTATCATTCCTAACCTTCTTTGTACTGTAGAGCAACAGCAGGATGAACTCCTCTTGATGACGATGATGATGATGATAATGTCACTTTGGTGTTAGCCCAGGTCCTGCACTATCAAAGCATTTTAYCTGTGCATTTTCTTTTTTCATTATTAGGGAGGTTGCTGCAAAGAGCGTTATTTTTATGTTCTTACCCATTCCCTCGCTATCAAAATTCCTGTTCTTTAAGCTACACTTAGGAGAATTTGGCAGATTTTCCCTCTCCATACAGATAGGGAAAAGGTCCCTTTCCCTCTTAAGCTATACTTAGGTCTTGTTAGATACAGAGAAGGAAGTCCAGAATGATGACAAAGGATAATAATTATGATGGTAAAGATAGAGTCTTTGCTCATTTAAAGCTAATCCAAGAAGTGTAAACCATAAGCAGATTCAAACCTGCATTGAAAACAATTGTTCCTTTGCCCATCTGTTTGTCTCTTTCAAACACATGCTTGTTCAAGTCAGGAATACTTCAGCAAAATAGATTTGTTTGCTTCACTTCATCCAGTGTGGTCTCTCCCACAGCCATGGATTATTTCCTGGTATAGTTTCCTTTGGAGGAACATTTCAYGAAAGTCAGCCTGACATGTTGTCTCTTGGTGGTGATGCAAACCTAAATGCTGCTGCTCTTCAGAATGCACACTTTAATATTAATCTTATTATCACCATCTATGATTTATTCTTGGCAGAACCAGAAGGCTSCCTGCCCACTCCAGGGTAAACAGCCAAAATTTCTGTCTGATTTAATACTGAAATAAAGCTGGTTCCAGAGAAAGTGATGRTTCCTCTCTTACCATTTGAAAGAGATCAGGGGCAGGGGGGGAAGTGAATACACAATTTTCCTCCATTTTCCCCTTTACATCACCCTTGCACATTCAAAAGAGCAGAACATCCAGTGACCCCCTCGTGAACTGACTCTGAAATGTTTCACAGAGATGCCTGCAAGAGGTGCTCAAACACCAGCTGCTCATTTTCCCCTCATGGTTTGCATTTCATTCCACTTCATCAGTGAGGGGTAAGACACCCAAGGCAGCTTGTGATGCAGCATCTCCCACAATGTAAAAAGTATAATTCAAGAAAGTAAAAATTACAATGTCTTTAAACACATAATGTAACTTATATTAACTTTGGGAGTTCTAAAAACTCCTGTTTTTATTTTCTCTCTGTGGGCTTTTTCTTTTTTTTCTTAAAACACACTAGATGGCATGGAGGTGTTAATGAGAGATTTATGGCTGTGAAGAGCAATATTKTTGTTCAACCCACATGAAAGTTGTAAGATCATAGTGATTGGCAGCCTAAAAAAATAAATGAATTTGTAGTGTTGAATCAGGGTCTAGTACAAAACTATCTCCTGGGTCACCTGTTTGTTTCTCCCAGTAGAAAATTACTACAAAAGTAGCACTGGTCACAATTCTTGCAGTAGAGATCAGGAGAAGAATGGCTTTGAAAATTAAATAATTTTCATCTTCCTACAGTCTGTGTAGTCATCTCTATAAAGCCAGAAACAAACATCTTTGTAGGAGCATCAAAATGTGAGTCTGTATTTACTTGTTTTACATGGAAAAATAGCATTATCACATCTCTGTAATTAAAGCCCTTATTAAAAGATAGCTTAGTTCTGTAGGCATGAGGTAACAGTTCAGAAAGAGGCTCAGAAAGCCCTGTGGCAAGACCTGAGCTCAGCACACTGAAGCAGAGCATTCCTCTTCTCTGTGAGCAGGGAATGGTCAGGGCATGGTGGTGGAGCACCTCAGAGGYGAGTGAAGCCTCTGTGGTGAGCAACACCAAAGCAGTGTGGACCACTTCATATCTGTCCTGACTGACATTTCATAAAAACCTGCTCAGCTTATCTGGTGCTTTGCACAGGCATTACAGAAAAATATCAGTTTTGCTTCTTGTAAATCACATTCTTTTAAAGTTTTCCCCCCCACTGTTATCCAAAAATAAACAAAATAATAAGACTGCTGGTGCTTTTGTCCTCTCTGTCAATTRTACAGTTAAAATTCTAACTGTTTTAGACTATTTAATGTTACTTCAAGATAAATCTCACAGGTCTTCGAAAAATGGAGTTAAATTTTTCCAGGCACAACAGGAAGCCCTTCACTTTGTAACCCTTGGAGCCCCATTCCCCTTTTTTKTAGTTTGCTACAAGGGCAGCACATCATTGTCCCCAAAATTGCACACATACTTTTCATCATTTCCAAATGGTTCACTTRTACCTGAAAATGGGAATTCTTTTTATATTGGCCCCAAAAAGACAACCTTTATGTTGCAGTAAAAAAGTCCACCCTTCCTGTGGATTGCCATTCCTTGGGATTATCCAGTTCTTCCAGYATGAAATCTTTGCTCTCCTGTATATTGCCAACACCACTTGACATCATGAACAGTTGCCACTGTCATGGTCCCCATGTGMAAAGTATTAATGAAATAGTGAATGAAAAACCTCAGGAGTGATTTTAAGGGAACATGATTTGTAAACTTCTTCAGCTCCAAGACCAAAACTTTTGAAAATTTGTTATTGATCTCAAATTTCTGCTTGTTATCTCTATCTTCTTAGACAAAGTTAATTTTCTGCATAGTACCATTTCAAATTAATTACAGAGGTCCCCACAGATTAAAATCTAATATTTTTCTTGCCTGTGAAATCAGTTATTTAAAAACCTTATTTAATAAAAATATCAAGTTATCTGATGTGATCTTACTTTAATAAACACATGCTACCTCCCCTTTTTAATAAACAGTGCTACCTCCCCTTTTTTATTTGCTATCATATTTCAGTTACTGTTTCAAGAAATAATCATATTGAGGGAAATTACTGAGGCAGATTAAGAATTTGATGGGTGAACTTGAACAAAGTAACTTCAAATCTTTGGCTTGCTATCCTGAACTAGAGACAATAGATGAGAAAAGTTTTCTGAAGAGGCATAGCAGAAATCCCACACCTTTAAAAGCTAGGTCATGGCAAATCTACTGTTGGTTCTTTTACATATTGCATATTTTTCTAACCCCAGTGTTACTACTGGGTAGCACAGTCTAACTACAAATGCAGTAGTGACACTTAGGTAAAGAGAGACAGATTGTAAAAATACCAAGCATTCAACCTTAAAAATGAGCGTTGTTATTATTGATATTGTAACCTGGGAAGCACTGGGAAGCATCTTGATGACAAAACAGCACTCCATAGCCAGTGCATATGTGTGAGGAAAGGCAACAGGTGGCAAAAGGAGTAAAGGAGACAGCAGCACACTGGGAGTGATGTGGAAAAGCAAGATACTACAATGAGGTGCTTGCTTGTTCTGGGAACAAAGAAAAGCAAGAATTGCAGCAGAGCAAGGGGGAAAAGAAGGAAAGTAAATTTTTTTAGAGGCAAAAACTCCTCCTGCAGTACAGGAATTGTACTGTCAGTTTGGGAGTAGCAGCAGCAGCCTGGCTTTTCCCTTGCTTTGAGAGCTGTGTGTCACTGATGTGTGCTTGTGTGTGGTGGGAGCAAGTGCCCAAAGAGGGATGAAATAATTTCTTCACTAGTTTATCAGGTAAGACGTTTCTGAAGCACCCAAAAGTTTGCCTGTTTTCACTTAAGATCATTAACTTCTAGCACCCATGAACTATAAAAGCAAATTTCAGGAGAATTCCCATCACTGAGGCAAAATGGAGAGAGAAGTCCCTCACACACTACATGAAAAAGAATATTGTTGCTGTTTTTCTTCACTAGTAACAGAAAGCAAGAGTAACTCTAGCTAACTCTTCAAAGAAAATAAATCTCAGAGAGAATACTGCCAAAAAACTGCTCACTCTCATAAATGCTTGCAGATCTTCAAAGGTGTAAAGACACGGCCTTTAAAAATTAAGGTCATTTATGAACTTAGTGGCAAATCTTTATGTTTTGCCTGATAGAGATCTCCAGGAGCAAACTTATTTGAAGCAGACTCTACATGTCATTTTTTCCTTTCTATTTCTATTGGTAAAAGTGCAATAATGAGATCAAGGCTAAGGTTTTAAAAATAAGAATATTATAAACATATCAAATTATTTTACTTCTCAGAATTTGTTAAAAGATGATTGAGAAGCAATGATACTACAGAATTTGTTAAAAGATGATTGAGAAGCAATGATACTAACAAAATTGAGTTTATGCAGTAGGAAAAGAAATATAAGTTTTAAGAGTTTTTTTAGACCTTAATCAGAAGGAAGAAAATGATTAGCAAAAAATGCATCCAGAATAGTTTCTTTAAATATTCATTTTAATGGCAATGGTTTCTAGGATCCCTGCAACTTGTATATATCCACAAGATGATTTAACTTAAAATGTAGTTATTTTTCTTCATATCCACTAAGAAATTCCATTAACCTTCAGCTTGCAATGTCAAAACAATGATGGTGAAATCTGCAGCTTGCACTTCCAAAAACATTTAGTAAAAATATGGCTGAAAGCAATCTGCAGAAAGCGTAGGGGGAGCTAATGGAAAATAATATGACAGATCAACACAAGGACTTTAGAAAGAGACCACTTGTCTGCCAACATCATTGTCACAGTTTCCTCCTTTTTTAATAAATTCTAAAAAATAAAAAGTAAGAAGTGCTAAACTTCAGTCAGAAGGAATCCATACTTTAAAATTAGGCCATAAATATGATTTAATATAGGATCACCTTACCTTTTTAATACAAATGTTTTAAACCTTATTTTATGCTCCACATGAATTATACATCTGCAGTTCATATCATTTATAAATGATGTGGCCTTTAAGGAATTTGACAAYGGACTGATCTAAGATCAAGGGGAAGTTCTCCAAAATGCTTTTAGGAATAAACATCAATCTGGCAGTATAATTTTTTAGGCATTTTGAAGTGAAGTATCAATTTTATCAGATAATTATCTGCTGGAGGTCAGTGTATGTCAGTTCCCAATCATTTTCCATTAGARATATAATGCAGATAAGGTATATATGTACTGGAACAGATTTTCCCTGCATATTTATAACTATGTAGTCCTTCAGGCTTCAGGAAGATGACACAGGTAAAACAAAGATATTTAACCTGCTCTCCTGAGCCAAACAAGATTCATAGCATGAACAAAAGCTGAGGTCTCCTGTTATGGCACTGTCCTAAYGGGGATAAATTAGTGAAAAAATATTAATTTAGTCATGACCAATATGATTAATGCTTGTATTTTYCAGCATAAATATATAAAAGCTAAATACATCAGAAATTGCAGAAAAATATTGGTAAAGATTGTTTGAATTTACTTTGTCTTAATTATGTCTTTTAATTCTTCTAGGGTACTATTCCTTTCCTTTAAATGAATTTTATTCCAGATTTTTATGTTGTTCCTTATTTAGAATCAAATTTGATCTGTTTCACCATAAAGACCTGGAGCTGCAATCTCACCATAATAATGAATATAAACAAAAGCTGAAAAATTGTGAAGTGGAATATTACATCATGCAATTAATTCAGAGAGAGATCTCCAGGAGCAAATTTCAAATTCATTTGAAACAGACTCCATATGTCAGTTTTTACTTTCAATTCCTATAGGTAAAATTTTCATAACAATACCAAAATCCTCACAATTACTAAAAAAAAAATCAATGTGTCCTTCAAGGGGATGGAAATTCAGACTTCCCAGGGCCTGGCAATGAAGTCCTGGGATTTGGTCTGTTAACCTCTTTCCAAGGCCACCTGACACTGAGAGCTGTTGGGTCTGCAAYGAACAGAAAGTACCAGGCCAAATTCAAAATTTTAAATACGGGKTTTTTTTTAACTTGCAAAAAAGAACAGAAGGATGGATTCTGCACCTGCTGCAGTCTCTGTGRGTGACCATGGGGACATCCCCACTGCTCTTGGAGGGTGCTTCCCTTTTCTGTGTGACTTGCAAGCCTTTGTGGCACCTCTGGTCCTTTCAGACTCTGAGGACTGATGGAGTGTGAGAGCACAGCTATCACTGAGGTAATAAATGCACTCACTCTCTCATCACATTGCTCTACAAGAGCAAGGATGTGGGGGAATTCAGTTGGGAACCTGGCAAGCTTCAGGAAGGTCTTCCACCGCTGAATGTGCCCATATGGAAATACCCACCAYCTGCAGCCCCCACAGGGCTCATTATAAGATAAAAGCTGTGACTTACCTTGCAGAACAAAAGCCCCATTGGTTTAGAGGCTTCTGTCTATGTGAGTCTTGGGGGATTTATGTTCTTCTGAGACAGAAATGTTCTCACTGCATAACTTCCATATTTAACATCGCAAGGGGAGTATAGAGCAAAGGAAAAACTCTGTCTTRAAAATAAAAAAGCAAAACATCATGCTTCATGAAAAATTTTAGTTGCTRGGCTCTTTCTTTGTCTTTTGTATTTGACTTGAATGAACTAATTGCCTAAAACTGTCAAATAGTGGCATTACAGTCTGTCATCTCAAATAACAATACTGATTGAGTTTCATAGATGAAGACAAAGGCTTCCCTGCCCCACATGCCAGCCAGGCTGCCACTGCCTCCTTCTWCACCAGGCAAGTAAATGCACATCTAACACAGGCTTTTGGAGCTTTGCACAGYACCACTGAGAGATTCTGTAACCCTRCTTGCAGACARCACTGGATTAGGCCCTTTCYAGCTATGCCATGTTTTAATTCCCATCMTGAAAGTCATTTTAGACCCACAGAAAGCAGGTGTAATGCACTTGACATGGCCCTTCCACTACAGGCTGGCTTCACCAAGCCACAATGGTGGCAGAGTGCCAACACATCGAGAATCCTGCTTTAGACTTCCCCAAAACCTTAATCCTCAAAGACAGGAGATGCTACAGGAGAAAAAAGCAAATTGCTTTGCCTCAAAMCCACAGCACCCAGTGAGATAGCCCAGTGCATAAGAAACTATTTTATCCTTCTGCTCAGMTTTTTTTTYYCCCTGCAGGGTGCTTGCTATTCCTCCCAGAGAYCTTAAAATAAACCGGGAGCCCATTAATGAGCAAGSCYCTGTGTTRCAGTGATAGATGAGATATTGCCCCYACTTCATAGTTGGAAAAATAAGTGAACAAAGAGAGCAAATGACTTTCCCAGTTGCAGAGCGTGCATATCTGTGGCAGAGCTGGGAGGGTTCATGGAYTATCCCTCTGCTTGAACCACCATCCTACGCCCTATCCCTCCTCAGGACTTGTTCTGCTCTCATGAATGGCAAGAACCAGACAGAAGTTCCTGAGAGCAGACACATCTAAAAAAAGTCTTTGGCACTGATTAAAAATGGCCTTGAAGCTTTWAAAAAAAGGCAGTCCATGGCTCTGGAGACGTGTAATGGGTTTTTAAGCTCCATTTTTAGTTTCTGTGGTTATGCAGCAAGACTTTAAGCAGCCGACCAGCCCAGTGCATCTGGCTGCTCCTGCCGGCGATGGTAGCGGCGGCCTCTGTTTATACATGCTGTGCTCAGCAGCAAAAGTCTGCAGCAAGCCTGGGGTTTGYTCCACTTGGGCTTTGAGCTACAGCATTTGAACATGAGCAGTCCCTTTCAGGATATTTGCAAACCTTGTCAGAGTCTGATGGCASCGTGACACCGACGTTAGGCTGATTATCACTTGTCTGAGGGAGCTCTGTTTCCATGAACACACGGGCTTTTCTCCTGCTATCTACTGAGCTGGATATCAGCATGCAGTGCTGGGGCAGCAGTGCTATAGTAGCTCCAGCTACACTGATGGAACAGAAAAGGATCCATTTTTTCTGTAAATGCTAAAAATTCACCAAGGAGATTCCAAGGGCAGTTGCTGTGTATCTCAGATTAAAACAAAAACCAACCAAACAAAAAAAAACCCCAGTCTGACTATATTAACTTCAACTCTGACTTATTCAGTATATTTGAGTAGGTACAGAAAATCTATTTCACCTAAATAGTATATTCATTATACATTAGTGTAGCAATAGAAAGGAAATAAAGAAGGATAACAATATAATTGAAAATGACATAGCAATACTTTTCTTCTTTATTTTTCCTTCTTCACTTTTCGCGGTTTCAGACCCAGCATCTACCTTTTTTATCAAAGAGAAACATATAAAATAAAACAATCCCAGGCTTTCAATCTGGAATGACTGGATTGGGATAAAGAGGTAACCTTTGTGAGGCAGCATCTACATGCCATCTGTACAGAAAGTCACAGCCAGTTCCACTACATCATTCAGCTACTCCTTTGGAACACTGAGCACCCCAAGCACATCTGGCTGAAAACCAGGAAGGTTCAACCTCTGCTCCCCTCCCCAAGATCTTACAGACTACTGTTAACAATTGCTGGTCTCTGGAGGAAAGCAAACCCACCATAAATTATCAGAAAAAAATAAGATAAATATGTGTCCTATACATAACCACATTCCCTACTCACACTTTTGGTCTCTGCACGTGCCTTAAATCCACATTGGGGTTGCCCTCATTCAGACTCCTCAAGTGAAGGCAAGAGACTGGAGGAGACCTGGACTTCCTCAATATCTGATCACATTTTGGCASTTGTGTGGATTTTCTGCCAAGCACAGTGGAAAGGTTAAATGGTAAATGAGCCAAAGTCCTGCAGGCATCTGACAGGAGCCCCTGGAAGAGAACTGCTTTGCACCCGAGCAGCTGAGCTAACAGAGACAGCATTTATTTTCACCAGAGCATTTTGCCACAACCCTGTTTATTTTAGCATTGTCGAATTTTCCAGTAAATCCTTTGGGGATATACTCTGCATGTAACTTTCATTAACTTCAGGGAAAGTATGAATTGGGAGAGGGGAAAAAAAAAGAGTCCTTACAGAAAAAAGTCTGGGATCTTCCTGCATAATCACAGGCATTTGTCCATGCTTAGTTCTAAAAACTGAAAAGTAATTCAGAAATAGAATAAATAGCCAACAGAATGAGCAGAAACTATATAAACTGATGGCAACTTTCTCAATTCACGAYCTTAAGAGACATTTTAGTGTACTGTGCTGCCCACTTGTAACAATACAAATAATAAAGGAAGAAAGGAATCACTGATGAGAAGAAGAAAACCTCTARAAACAAAAGTAAAAAGGAAAAGTCATTAGTTCTATCCTCATTCAAACATTATTCTGAAAGAAACATTCATTAAGGGAAATGTCTGAGAGCATGTGCCATCAGATGCAGGAAAAAGCACAAAAATACTTTCAGCTATTCTTGATAGACCCCGGTGTATGGCTCCTGAAATCCGCAAGTGTCAGAGGGGAATTTGCAAGATGGTTTGTATTCTGTAAAGACTGTTTGGGAACTGGATCTAGCTGGCACACATTAGATTAAATAAAACACCAGTGCTGATTACTAAAACTTTTCATTAATGCACAAAATATGCTTTTATTTCTGCTCCTGGATATAACTTAAGGCTGGGATGTCACAAGCACAATCTCTCCCTGCTATAGATACATCTATTTCCTAAGGAGTTTCARTTTCTCTCCCTCTTCAAGTGGCTTTCCCAATTGTCATTTTTATGGCTGCACACTTCCACAAAGTAAGCTTATGTCACTCACCTATTGTACCTTTGTTCCTAGTAGCCTTATTTTCCTAAGCAAAACAAACTAAATGCCTAAAAAAGTGGAGCTTTATTTAAAGAAAATAAAGATCTATCTATCTATCTATCTATCTATCTATCTATCTATCTATCTATCTATCTATCTATCTACTTATTCGTTCTTGCTGATGGAGCTTGGAGTAAACAGTAACTCACCATTGACTTATTTCTGTGACCTAATGATTTTCCAAGACTATCCAGCAATAACTAGGATGTGGAATGAAATGTATTCAAGTCACATACTTTTGCAGSTTGCCTTTCCACATTATTCTCTCCCCACCTTTCCTGCCTTTTCTGCAATGTCARTCTCTACTTAATTTTCAGCATCTCCTGCAAACAGCCCTGAACAGGCTTTCATGTTTCTGCTTCTAACAAGGAACTCTGAAAGAAAAGGAACCAGAAAATATTTATTAATTTATTAATTCATCTTGCTCACCCCCAAGATGCTTCTTCCATCTTACCAATGTGTCTTTGTCCCACTGATCAGAAGGAACCAACCAAAGGTCTCTTAAATTTGGAGATAAAAGCAGCATTTGTCTTTATCTGTTCTTCAGTAGAARCAGAACATCACCCCTGAGGAACTTGTGCTGCGTCATGATAAACAAAGGAATATTATCTTCTCAAATAAAGTCAGCCATAGAAACAAAGACAACATGAATTTTTAAATTAATACTGATTTTACTTGGGAAAATAACAGGAAAACATACGACATGTTGGCATCTGGCACATTTTAGGAATAAGGCACCAAAATATACATAGAAATACCTTTCAAAATTCCTTTCAGTACAAGTGTTAACCTGCATGCAAATCCATTGTGCCCCACAGCTACCCTCCTGACAAGAGACCACCATCAGAACAGTCTATATAAACTATTACCTGGCTTTCAAAATAGAAACTTAGAAAAAAAATCAGTGCTAAAATATTTTTTATATTTTTCTTAAATTTCTTCAATMTCTCTTCTCTTAGCAGATTATTATAAAAAAACACTTCAAGAAAAGCACTCAAAATAACAGTGCTTATAATTTTTCAGGTAATCCTTGATTCCTATTAGAGGATAACTTGAAATAATTGTGGACATTTTATACATGCATTTATACCTATATTTATCAGATAAATATAGCTATMATTAAACCAAACTGCTCCATGTCAAGTTTGTATACAAAAATGGCAATTTTCACATCAGGAGAGGGAGTAGAAAGAGGTCAGGATATGCCCTAACAATTTTTGCAACTTAAAGATTGCTYCTATCTGCAGCAGTCATTTGCAATAGCAACCATGAAAATATTCACTATTCTTTCTTTGGCCTAATTAGTTGTACTTCAGTATTCTCCAGCTTTAATATCACAATGAATTGATACAAGGTTAACAGCAACAGGAAAGATTTTACTGGCAACTGCTAAGCAGAAAACATAAAACAAGGGGAACAGAGAGCAAGATAAAAGAACAAGAAGCAGATACAGACCTGGTGCTGGTGTTTCAGCTGTACAAACCTTCCCATAAAGTCCACACCCTTCTAGAGACACATGYTTGAAGTCAAAGCCTTTTTTAGGCAAGCTGATCACCTTTGGCATTCTCTCCTTTGGACACTTGGTTTGGTCCTCAGCAAATTAACAAACCCAGCAGCTTAGTGTGCCAGCTCAACAAAAGGATGCCCATCTTTGGCTGCAGAGGAGCTAAGGACCTGCAGCTCCTGTACAGCTCCTCAGACCTGTTCTGCAGCTTGTCATCAGATTTTGCTTGCACACTTCTGCTTATGCCTCAATACCTGTGCGCTTTTACCGCCTCAGAGCATCAGGTACAAAGTACGAGGGCCTGTCTCCCTTACTTCTGTCAATTTGGCATGAATCATCCCACTGCTTGTCAGCAAAACCTTGTTGTCTTCCCAATCAGTGTGAGGGAAAAAGAAAACCAAAACAACAAAGGAAAGAGAGTTCTGCGGGTTGGCTTCTTCTCCCAGAAAACCACTGATAGGACAAGAGGAAATTGCCTCAAGCTGCACCAGGGGAGGGTCATGTTGGACATTGGGAGGAACCCCTTCCTGGGAAGGGCTATTAGATTTTGGAATGGACTGCTCAGGGAGATGGTGAACACCTCTAGGGATGGTGACTCCAAGAAACACCTGAATGTGCAGTTGGTGCCATGGTCTGGTTGGTGTTTGGTCAAAGGTGGGACTCAACAATCTTAGGGATATTTTCCAGCCTAAATGATTCTGTGATTCTATGAATCAGGTCCACAAATACATGAAAGAAACAGTCCCAACACTTACATATTTAAGATTACTAAATAACTAAAAGGGACCTAATGTTATTGTGCAAAATAGAATGTAATTGCTCTGATACATGCAGTGAAGAGCCACAAATAAAAATAGTAGGGGTGCAAATATAAAGACAGTTGCTCTCTCTGCATACCATTCTGTGAGCTACCATTGGCTCTTAGTGTTATCTGGAAGGATCAGTGCAGATATTTGTAATTTGAGATGTACAACATGTTTCAAGATAGTTTCAGTAGCAGATATTTTTTTATGTTGCTATTACTTGTTTCATTAGGAACTCATRTACGTTTATCCTCAGTTAGCTTAAGAAAAKAAAYAAAACAAACAAAAACCCAGAATATCTAAATCAACAAAAAACACCCAAATCAAACAAACAAAAAAAGCCCAATAAATTCAACAATTAAAACCCTTCTGATCTCTTAAAACAACAACATCATCCATTAATATAAGTAACATTTCCCTTAAAATCTCTCTTATAAATTGTTTTGCCATATATCTATATCCCAAGTATTCTGCAGGAGAATTATAAATCTAAGACATCAATTGAAACTTTAATTTTGTTTGCAATGGGACTATGAAATAAATAAAACTCTCTGTTGAGATATAGTTCAAGTAAAAGCAAACCAACCCTTCACATCCACAAAATGTGAATCTGAAATCAACATAAGCTGCTGGGAGTGACAGAAAAGAGAAATAAGAAATAAGGTTGTTGGACCAAGAGATGGCTCGCATCTTCTTTAAAAATTAATATAACAGTGATGCTGCAGCATAAAACACAGTTTTGTATCATGTTCCAAACCCAGCATTAGAATCTATCTGCAGTTGCTCTCACCAGCCAAAATCCTCACAAATAGTGTACTTTAGGCAACTGCTTAAGGAAACCATGAGCAACAGTCAGGGGTGCATGGACAAAYCAGAGAGAGGGAGGGATCAGCATGCCACATTGCTGAAGTCTTGGTGAGCAGCCCATGTAAATCTTCAGAGCATAACAAATAGCTAAATTGGCAAAGCTTTACAATAAGCAGCAAATCATTATTGCTTTACTCAGCATTTGTTTTTCAAACAATGTGCTGTATTCTTTTGGCATTCATGTGATGGTTACCCTCACATGCAGCAGGAACTTTGCTGCCCTTTAGTGTAAGAAAAGAGGGAAAAGTGCAGGAGAAGGGGAAAAAAAGTCAGCTGTCCCCAGATGAATCCCTGCTGTGCTTACACACTCAGGACCCACCAATGGAAAAATRTTCAGTAGGTTATGTTAGGGAATTAAAGCCAGGTGAAGTTTGTAATGAGTCAGGATAATTACGGCAGAATCCCTCCAAGTGGAAGGCTTTGGCGGCTGCTGGCTCATGTGACACAGCAGCTGCTTCAGAACAAGTAGACTGATGCTTTTTCTTTGACTTTCCACTGTTTTCCAAACTTTAGCTCTGTTAAGGAGYCTTAATTTTCCCTTTTTTATTATTAGTTTTAAATATGCTGTTAGGGTAGTTTCATGGAGCTGTTAATTGTCAAGAGGAAATCAGAAGGAAAAYAGTCAACAGAAAAAAGTCAAGCCTGTGAGCATTTTTATTTACATACAAATTCTTGCCCGGGGAGAAAACCCCAACAACGTGGGGTCACCCCAAAAGACAGGTTACCTGCAAGGCAGCAACACAGCAGCTGAYAAAACTTGGACCCTACCAATAAACCATGTCAATATTCATACCAAAAATAACAGCTGCTAGTCGAGACAAATACAAATGTGTTTCTAGTGTGCCTTCCCAATTCTCTCTGTTAGGTATAACTTGMAGACAAGACTACTTTCAAGAGTATTTTTAGAGCACTATTAATTGTTTTACTGGGGCTATTTTCAGTCTCTCTYCCTCTTTATGTAAAAGCTCCTTCAACAATCTGCACATGGCACAGAAGATAAAAATGCWCAGACAAAAATTATCTTCAAAGATATATTAGAAACAGCCAACACCTCATGAACTGTGATAATTAAAGCAAAACATACTCCACAACAGTTTCAATTTCTTGGCTTTTCCACAGCTTTCTGGCAGCTRAACAGGAGCCTTAAACAAGCAGTAAGATGGTGCTTCAAATATGATTTTTTCAGAAGGGTGACCCACCTAACACACCACATTTAGGCCCCAACTTTCCAAACCAACCAATGACCCACATCCCACTCTCTTTTTGATACATCAGAGTTTTTCTCAATACATATTCTCATCAGAGAACTTAATGACAAAATACAGCCTCTTGAGATTTTTCATGCCCATTTGGTTTTAACAACAATACTGTGACTCAAAAACAACCAAGGTGAAGWATAAAGCCACAAATGCATTTAGCTCCCTCAAATTCAAAGCCACTGGAAATCTCTGTACCTCCTAAAGGCCTTTCCAGGAAATGTAAATCACAGACCAGAAACAACAAAGCCTTGAGATTTAAGCTTTCAAAACACTTCAGTCAGAGTGAACCAAGAATCAGTAGAGATCTTAGACAGGGTGGTTGCACAAATTACTGCATGGATACTGGATGTGCCCTTGTGTAAGATACCACTTGGGCAACATCTTTGSTGCCTGATTTCTCCCTAAGAGTTTCCAGTCTCTG
This sequence comes from Alauda arvensis, assembly GCA_902810485.1. NCBI lineage: Eukaryota > Metazoa > Chordata > Aves > Passeriformes > Alaudidae > Alauda > Alauda arvensis. The sequence goes on along the minus strand of CADDXX010000165.1, from coordinate 1,337,783 downwards.
CATGTTCAAGTACATGAAGAAACCACACTGAAATCTGTGTTAACTGGACTTCTTTATGGGTTCATATGTATGATTGTATGTGTGTAAACATGTAACTCTGGTTCCTTTCTACCAATCAAGCAACGTGGGAAAAGGCATTGCTGCCACAGTAAGATTATTCTTTAAAGATGTTGAAGCAAAACAAGGCAGTAAGCAGTCACTTACTGTCAGAAGTGTTACAGGTAGACAGGATGGTTAGAGAATGAAAGCTCAAAATATAGTGTACTTCATATCCTTTATTAATGAACAGGTGAAAAACAAAATATTAAAACCCTAGAGGGTAACTTTAATACAAATTTAATTCTTATTTATAAATACAAAACCCCAGGGGTTTTAGTCTATAGAATAATAAATAATAAATTAGAATAATAAAAAAAAAAAGCTGAATTTGGGGTTAAGTTTGAAAAACTGTGGTGGGATCTTCTTTGAGTTTTGGTGGTTAAAAAGAGATCACTTAATGTAACTGGTAAAACTCCTTACCCATTTGTTTGTGAAAAAAATGTATCCCATYCTTTTACTGAAGGTTTTCAAAATGGAGAATTCTTTTTTCCTATGTAATCTGTAAAAAATACRTATTATCTTTGCCACATGTTCTCTCTCTTCCAAGACACAAAACTACAAAATMACCTTTCATAGATGGAATCAGTAAAAACTGATGATAATGTTACTGATGATGAACTGATAATAATGCTTGTAKCTATACAATTTGGGTTAAAACCTTTTTCTCTGATTCCCTGAAACAGAATTMAARAAAAAARRAAAAARSMMAA
>CADDXX010000165.1:1316958-1336908 GCA_902810485.1 Alauda arvensis | reverse complement strand
TTTTTACTAGATGTGGAAATACAAAAWCAAATACATAGAAATACATCATTTTTTCCYACACCTAAAAAMMCCARAYTTACCCAAAATATACAGCTGTGAGGAGAAAACCAAATGACATTTTCAGGTTTGTTTTTTAAGACCATAGATAAGTCTAATCCATTTGTAAGTGACAGTAGCAGGTTAGCCTCAGATTTTATGTCCAGTAATTCAATGCACCACTATGTTTTGGGGAGAATGTGCAGCAGTAGGAAATTGAAGAGGCACAAAATGAGGCTCCTGGGAACTTGTTATCACTGGAGATCCCAGGCCCGTGTGAGATTAGTGCAGGTAGAAAAATCATGACAAACAACTGCACAGCTTTCCACTGTTGATGTGATTGTCACTATTCTCCTCAGAGGTGATAAAGAAAAGTGAGGTGTGGTGATGGTATTTCCCTCCAGTCCTGAAACTTGCAGTTATAATAGGTAAAACAAGGGGTTCAGAGCAAGTGTAAAGAGAAATCGTACCCACGTCAAAGTAGAAATGACCAAAAGAATTGAAATAACAAGTTTTCCTGCCTGGGTTTGCTCCATGGTGGTGTAGAGCACTTTGCAAAGGCCAGGGCTTTGTCCTGGGCTCAAGGGAGGGAATTCTGTGGGGGCACTGAAAACCAGCACGATGCAAACAGAGTGAAATGACTGATTACAGGAACTGAGCTGGAGGGAATATATGTGTGTGTGTCATTAAACCARTGCCAAAATTTCCAAACCAACTTTTAGCTCCCTCTTCCCCCACAGACGAGCCCACCTGCTGCAACTGCTCCAACGCCTTTAATTGCTTGCAGGTTCCTCATGAAACTTCTGCTGCAAGCCTGGGAACTATTAGCATCCCTACAATAGTCATATTCTTTGAAACGTGCCCTTTACTTCCACCCATCCCACTTCTCCAAGCTCCTCAGCTGCGTCACTGAAGTGCTGATTCATGCCACAGATGGTGCTTTTAGCTAAAGGCTGCCTTTTACAACTGGGCAGRAAAATGCCTGTGCAGAGACGTTGCTCAGTACACCTAGAGCAGGATGCACTGCTTCAAACAAAAACACACTTTTAAAGCTAGAGTCAACAGTATTTAATCACTATGCAAATCTTGCCATATGTCCAGACATAAACCCAGACAGTCATGTCCCTCCAGCCCTGTTGGTCATATGGTCAGCCTGGTTTCTGCCAAGTCTGTGGCAGGGTGTATTTTTTCAGGGCTCTGGAAGCTTTCCTCCTTTCGGATTAGAGCCATAGCTATTCAGAGATCCCAACAGTTTACAGAAGAACTGCCTATGCTCATGCCAGGTAGAAACCACCACCTGCCAGGCACTCAAACACTTTTAGTATTTTGCTGCCTGACATGGGCATTTGAGAATCCAATGAAATCTGTTTGTCTGAAAAATGCAACCAAGCCTCTTTGCTTTTTGCATATGACCAACTTATACATACGATAGACATACACCTTTATCTCTCACTTTGGAACCCTAATTTCCCTATACTGGTTCAGAGGTTTCCCTCCTTTGTTCCCAGAATATTTCAAATRTATAATGGAGTGGGAATAACTGAGAAGTAATTGTAAAACCAGTAGCCCTTGCTTTTTTTGAAAACACTTCTTTTTCTTCCTGCCACTGCAGYTCTTTCTGCCTGCCTGCCTGCATCTCCAGTGATGACAGTGCAGTTTCTTTGCCTTCAGGGTCCCTTTTGTCATTTAGGTTCAGAATTTGCTGGAAGATGTAGACAGCCAGGCCTTTCACTGATCTCTGCTAGACAACTGAGGTGGTGACTCAGCGTCTGTACCAAAACAATGCCTAAGCAATAAGCAATTAACCTGATTAACTGCCCGAATTATCTTCAGGTAATTCTGAGCTCCTAGCATATGCTCCMTATACTCCTGTGAATGTTAGCTGCTGCATCTCCATGCTGCATTCATATTTCTCTGTCTGGCAGKAGCTGTGCATGTGGACTGCTAGATGGATATTCGCAGATAAAAGCAATGATGAACAAAACTGCATCTCCCCCTGTTTTGGTATTCTGTGACATTCCCATCTCAGCAGACTGTGTCTGGCAGTCTCACAATGAGGCACTGCATGTGTCAGGGAGATGGATTATATCTGCAGTGTCTGAATTTCAACCCTGACTACACGAGCTCCTGCTTAACCTTACCTCGGGGATCTTGAATTTTGTGTCATTGAATTAGAACAGCAAATATATTTTTTTTTTTATGTGCCCTCATTATGGCACATTGCAAACATTWAGTAGTGTGAGATAACAAAATTAAAGAAAACCATTTTTAACCTTTTTACACATTCAGCAAGTAACACATTTACTATTTATTTTGAACTACAAAGCTCAAAATACTTCAGTAACAGTGCAATAGTAATTTTTGGGGTGGTTTGCTTTAGGTGTKGGGAATTAAAAAAAAMAAMWWAATTCCTTTTCAGGGTCTTTAGGCAGATCACACAGAAACTAGAAATAAATAGATTAGTATTTTCATTTCCACTGAGTGTGAGCACCAATGCCGAAAAAATCCATAATGAAATAAACTGATTAATCTCATCTCCTTCTGTCTCATTAAAAACATTGGTGCTGCTATTTAGCTGAAATATATATATGGAATGTATTAAAAGAAATAGTGAAATTCCTGAAAATTTTCAGACTCTCCAATACCATGATGAAGCAGAAAAAAACCCCAAAAACACACCAATGGGAGCTGAACACTTATTTTTCCATGAAAAATTGCTAAACTTGGATCTTCACTGCTATAAATTGAGACCTGGGAAAAAAAYCAGAAAGATACTAAACCTGTGGGGATCATACTTCCCAGTTCTTGAAGGCAGTTGAATGGGAAACAACTTTGGCTATTTGAGGTTAATTTGGTCCTTTTAAGTCATGACCTAAGATTTATCTTTTGGAAATATAGAGACTATCATATTATTGTTACCTGTATACCTGACTATAATAATATTGTTACCTTGAGTAGAGCAGTGAATGCAGATGAAAGGAAAAACTTAATTAAATCTGATAGCATACACCTGCAGTTGGATATCTCCTACTGCTCACAATATTGAGCACTGGACCAATTTCAGAAGGAGAACATCAAGCTAAAATCCTGACAGGTAAGTCTGTTTAGCCACCATTTTCTCCTTTGTAAAATCACAATCAGCTCATTGCAGCAGCAGTTTTTAAAAGGTACAATGTGACTTTTTCTAAGAGATGGCTACAATGATGCATTGGGAATACTTTTCACCCAYCCTTAAACCCAGATGGGGTTTGGGGTTTAAAACACCATCTGGAAGAGTACAGGGCTCTGGCAACCACAGTACAAATGAAAAGGTTGGAGTAACACAAGGGATTYTAGGACTGCTTAATTAATCTCAATACCTACACTTTAAAGGCTAAGTTTTAAAAATAAGCAAAAATAACTCCCTGTTCTACACCAGTTCTTCCCTTTCATGGTCCTGAGTCAGAGAAAATAATATTAAAGAAAATCTCAATAATAAAACAGACTAGGAACATACATGTATGTATATAYAACATAGAGTAGTGCTATACATGTGTTTCTCTGCATGTTCACTGCATGCTATCCCTGTATAATTCCCTGTATAATTCCCTATATCAGGACAAGTAAGAAGAGAAACACCTATACATGATTTATTATCAGGGATGTAGTTCATAAAACATTTAAGCCTGGGTTGCAAAAAATGCTTATCTATCCTGAATCATCACATTTGGAAATAYGGAATCGAGGCAGTGCAATAAAGAACCACTCCTAACGATCTGCAGAAAGGGCCACATGCTCTAAATTATATTTTCCTTCTCATCTCCACTCAGGCAGAGCCCAGCAGCTTTCTCATGCTCAGACAACACAGTGATTTCATTGATCACCTTATTTTGCRTTTCAACACCAACATAATAATTCAGTTTTCAAACTGCCCTTGTTTCTGTAGCTGTTTCATGCTCCCTTTCCTTCTTCCCRCTGGAGACCCCAGCTCTAACCACACAGGACATATTGCACAACCCACAGTATTTCTCATGACTGCAGACTCTGCACATCTTGGAAAGCAATAATCAGGACGACACATTCAAAAGTCTTCAGTGACCTTATTTTAGAGACAGGTTTGAACAGCAGAGACAACTTGGTACATTTGAAGATCAGTGACAGACTCACACTGTCACTGAGATTATTTTTGGCTGCCCTCCTCCCCTGAATGGTATGAAAAGCTGCTTCTACAAGTCATTCCAAGTCTGACTGTACTGCCTCAGGGTATACATTGCATTAGGAGTTAATACATTTACTTCTGTTATGTAAACACTGYTGATGTTCTGTAAATTCACTATGGATCCCAAAGGCATTTAATATTGTCTGGTGCTTCTGGACCCAACAACAYTGATAATGCCTTTGGAGGGATGTCTTTGGAAACTAGCAGCAATGGCTTTCTAGGAAACTGTACTGGGATTCATACTCACCTGCACCAGTAATTTCTTATAAGTTTTTGTTTCACTAGAAGGAAAAAATTAAGTTATGAACGACTGAGCACCAGTAGATTATATCCACAGTGTCAGGATAAATGCAGAAGATTTTTGTGTGCATAAAAACACACTATTCTCTCCTCCTCCCCCTCATTTAATAAAACTACTTTTGGTCACACACACAGACCTACTCCACATCAGCAATACATCTGTGGAAGGCTGAAACTAGCCCAGCCAGGAACAGAAATAAGTAACAGAAATTCAGGGTAATTCTTCATTACTTGAGGGCAAAGTGTGAGAAAAATTTGCMCTCAAATTGCTAAAATTTAATCTTGAAAAAGGGATGTTACTTCTATTATTATTTTATAGGACTTGATTTTATTCTTTTCTTCAAACTGCTGCCAGGGATAACACCTCAAGGTCTTCAACAAAAGCTTCCAGTTTTTGCATCTAGAATTTCTTCCTGAACTTTGTCACTCACAGTAGGAAAAGTGCATTATAAATGATGTCTGACAGATGGTCTGGGTGTTTCTCTGCAGATCAATTTTTTGCAAAATCATTGTTTATATTTAAAGCAGAGGACCAACTGAAAGCAGACAATAACCAATGAATTTCACCTATAGAAAATAGTATCTGTATTACATTGGTAATCATTCAGAAGACTTCTAACCATCATAAGRATGTCTTAGTATTCTCCCCACCCCAACTTCTCCATTGCAAAAGTCTCAGAATAATGTTCCCATAGATCTAGCAGCATGGCTGGAAAAGTTAGCTGCTGGACTAGTTATACAGGAAGAAAATTATTTTCAAGATTCAAACTTTTCATCTTCCCTTTACATCTAAGCTAAAAACACACTACCATAATSTTTGGGAATTGTAAATCTGGCTTCTTAAGATATAGAATGAAAAAAAAAAAAATCAGATCCTGATCTAACTAAAGATGCACTTCTTGAAACAAAATTTGCATTAACMTACAACTCTTCAAAGTCATCTAAACCTCACAGGTTGGCAACACGTGTCCAGAGGCTGCTGACTGAGTTATGTTGCCATCAGTCAAATAACAGGCAAATAGCAAGAATTAAAAGACAGAAGTCTTGAAATCTGCATGGAAATAAAGGGGTTATTGGTACTAAGGGTCACATATTTGAATAGAAGATATATAAACAGAGCAGGTCCACTTCCCCCCTTCGAATAATGAACTCTGAAAGTAGAATTTGCAGGATTTCATCCAGCAAGAACAAGGGGAAAACACAGCTCTTTGTGTTCATAGACTGCTTTATCTTACATTTCAGTGATCTCTGACTCCAACTAAACCACAACAACCTGGCAGTTTGATCTATGACTAACAACTCATCCCAACCGGAACAACCTTGAACAGATTACTCAGCAACACAGAACTAGGGCTCAAACAACTGGATGTTCTCTGCATAAAAGGTGAAATTCAGTCTCTCTAATTACCAGTTATTTTTGACCACAACCAAAAATATTTCTGACTTAGATCAGTGGTATCTTAACAAGCTTCCTTTAAAAAAGATGTACAAAATGACAAGTTGATGCTGAACTACAGTAGTTGAGATGTTGGAACATGGGTTGGACTCGATGATCTTGAAGGTCTCTTCCAACCAAAAACATTCTGTGAAAATTCTGTGAAAAATACTCCCATTAACTTAAAAACAAACAACTAAAAATTAAGGAGGGAGAGCAGGAAAAAAAAAAATCTTTCTAGATGTAGGAAGCAGCCATAATACCATCTCTTTCATAAAACAAAGGAATGATTTGGAGAAGGAAAACGACCCAGCAAGATGATAGAGGAGGAACATCCAAAAACTCTGCAAATGTGCTGACAGTTTGACTCATTCACCCAGCACCATGAAGTTTGTGGGTTAATAAACTCACTACTATAGGAATGATGACTCTTATTCAAACAACTTTACCATAGGAGGAAAGATTAACATATATAACTCAAATGGGTTTGACTTGGTTCCTGCAGTTCAAACTCTTTGGAAAAGTTCTCATGGTCCTGCACTTGAACCTCCAGTGAAGAAGCTGAATAAGCATAAAAACAGTAAGTGGAAGAAAAAACTTTTTGAATTTTGATATCTTCAGCTAAGTCTGTAAAGAAATCTTTGGGTGTTTTARCAGAAGAAGGCTTGGCTGCATAGCTCAGGATATAGTCTTCAAAAAGCCTGAAGTATCTTTTAAGAGTTAATGTGAGTGAATACATCAAGAGGATAAAAAATGACAAAAAATGAAAATKAAACAAAAAGACCTTAAAAAAAGAACAAAATAAAAATTGGGAGCTCCAGCTCCTTTAAATCTATTCCAAGAAGGCTTACAGACACAAAGCAAAAAATGATCAAGACTACTGTCATTGACATTTTTCTAGATCTTCACTCTGCTAAAGCAGGCTGGGCTTTGTCTCCCCCTGAATCTTTGAACTGCACTTGTTTCTCATGTTACTCCTTCCACACCACACAAGCAAGATTCAAAGGCTTCCTTKGCCTATTCTTGTGGTTTTGCAAGGAGTGTGATGCCATTCTGGTGCAGCATAACTCACGAGATGCTGAATGAGTATCTCATTCTGAGCCAAATTTTATCCTTAGCAACAGTTCATTACTGGATTTTATTATTTTAATGAGAGATGGAAATAGCAGGAATGTTCAGCAATGTTGCAATAACATTGCTCATTCAAATGAAACTGTATTGGAYACAAACTATTCATTAAAATACCATTTGTGTGAGACTTAACCTTAGAAAGAGGGCAATTCAAAGCCAAAACTTCATTTTTCCTTTAATTTGTGCCTGCAACTGTCAACTGTCACACCTTATTGGTAAAAACACAGAGCAAATGATTTGCAAGGACTAGACAGATGGGTCAGCAAAGATTTAACCTCAATTTATTTCCATCACTACCTTAAACCACAACAAGAAGTGTTGTTCTATATAATGCTTTAAATTTTCTTAGTACCACAACTTGATAAAAACCATGAGTCCAGGAAAAAAGCCCAGCCACTCTGTGTAACAGATTGGGAGTYTTCCAAAGTCATTCATAAGACAGATGCCTGTTTCCAACCGAAGATTGCACATGTTTTGTGAAAGGTGATATTTTTTTCTAGTTTAGTAATGAGTACAAAGATGCACGGAGAAGAAAAAGGCACACAAAGGATCTCACACACAAATAGACTCAAAAACTCAGACTTGACAACTCAATTTACAGATGGGGAGAGAAGGTATATTTCTCTTCTCTTTCCAYATGAATGTATCTCAGTGTCATTCAAATCAGCCCCATGAAGGCCTTTCYCTAGTTATTTATGTGAAACAAAGGGCTAAAACMGTCTTGATTGGCTGAATCAGAGTTTGGCAAGACCAACACCCATAATAGTTGTGCTTGTTCAACTGCCAATAATACACTGAGCAACACAAAAATCATAGAAATGGCTTGAGTTGGAAGGTACCTCACAGCTCAAGATGTGTTCCAACACACAYCTTCTACTAAAACAGATTGCTCAGGGTCCCACCCAGCCCAGGCTTAAACACTTCCATGGATGAGGTATCAGAACTTCTCTGGGTGACCTGTTCCAGTGCCTCACTACTTGTTGAGCAGAGAACACCTTCCTAACATCTAATCTAAACCCCTCCTCTTTTAGTTTAGTAACATTCCACCTCTTCTCCTATCACTATCAGCCTGTGTAAAAAGTCACTCTTCTCACCTTTTAGAAGTCCCCTCTAGGTTCTGGAAGGCCACAATGAGGTCTCTCCAGAGCTTTGCCTCTCTTCTCTTCCTCTGAATGACCCCTGCTCTCTCAACCTGTCTTTGCAGAAAAGGAGTTCTAGCACCACCAGCACCTTTGTGGCCCTCTACTAGCCCTGCTCAAAAGCAGATCTTCCTGATAATAAACCTGTCCCATTCTTTTCTCTCCAGAGACAMCAATCTATACCACAGTATGCAGGAGGAAGGGGAGGAGATCTCTGGATTWTTTAAACACTTGTTCATTTATATTTATGATACATAAAGCACAGCCAAATAAACACATTTTATCCATGAAACCAAAGCAGAGAGGAGGGTTTTGGTCATTCCCTAGGGGTTTGAAGAGATGCTGAATTTGTTTGCACCTATCCTCTAGGGAGTTCTTGCTCCTCCTGTCTGATCACTGTACATGGAGGGGGTGTGTGTGCACAGATGTATTTGACTTACTAATTAAAACTTTCTTCCATTTATTATTTTTCCTGTGCAGTACTAGCTGGAAAGCAGGTGTCCCTGGGGATCTCCAGGGTTATAGAACAGATTTTGAGATATTTCTGCCCAACACATTCAGAATGTATTAACAATATATATATATATATATATATATATATATATATATAGACTTCTCATTTCAGTCATCATCAAAATGTTTTGACCCTTGAGGTAAATATTAATCTCAGCCCTGACTCAATCAATATTTACCACTTGGTTCAATACATCTTGTTGTTCATCTCAAGTTAATTCAATATATACCTGATATGCAAGAAAGTTTATTATACTGTTACATGGAGTTTATGTACTGTTCTTTCTATTTTAGTTTAGGATAAAGTTTTTAAGTGGCATTTTGATAAATAATATTRTCTACCTTCGGATGATATTCTTGATCATAAATAAAACTAAAGGTTCATAGACCTGATTCACAAGTTTGRGGGATGAGCTACTCAGCACCAGCAAGTCTTGCTTAGTAAAAAATTCAAGAAAATATCAAGGACAAAGTACACAAATGTAATCTTTAAAAAGGAACAAACAAAAAAAGTATTTTTTAATACTAGAATTCCTTGTACTCACAAACAAATATGAAAAAGAGGAATTGTTGTATTAATATTCCAGGCATCTAGTAATTAAAAAAAGAGACTGTTYCACAGGTATAAAAACCTGTATAACATACTCCCAGGAAAAGAAAAAAAGATGGAAAAATGCAAGCCACTTTTCTAACACTTGTCAAAMAACAGTTCAGAAAAATCTCTGTTCACCACCTGCACACTGCAGCTGTTAAAGGCARAACCCCTATAACTCAATCTGTACACAGAATTAGGCTCTGAAAGGAACCTGAGGTGTTCTATGGACCAAAGAGCTTTATGTCCAMTGAAGGTGCATTCTCATATCTGCTGCATTTAACTGGTGAAGTCAGAGAAGCAAATTTGGATTTGGTAGAAACAGACTCTCCCAAATTCAGTATTTTGCATAGTTTAGGAGCTTAAGGCTAATAACAGATGACAAGCCTAAGCAGGTACCCTAGCACCACAAACTGAACAGTCTCCCTGCCCAAACTGTTCTGCGTAAAGTGTCTACACAGATAAATTGTCATCCAAATAAACTGGCCACACAAAGCAGGAGTGAAAACGAACGAGACCAAGAGCAAGGTTGGTTAGACCACAGGGTGCAGAGGCAGGCACTGTCTCACCTCACCCTGGCTGCATCCTGCACAGGTCTGGTGGGARCCCTGACACCCTACAGGGCTCTCCACACCCACCACTCTCCCAGACTCCTTCCTGGTTGGAGGTAAAACGAAGGCACCACGCAGATAAGCAGCTTAATAAGAGGCATGGACCATGCTTGCCCCACATGGCCAAGACTGGCCAAATCTCTGTGCTATTTATTTTGTTAGAGAACCCACAGAACAAAAGAAACACCAAATTTAGATTTCTCAGTTTGTTGCTGAAAGCCAGAATTCAGATAGATTTTTGTTTCATGCAAAAGCAGAATATAAAAACATTCATTCCTACAGTGAAGTTATTACATGTTGAAAAACCAGCTGGCAGATAATTTTAAAAAAAGTTGTGTTTCTGAACTCAGATTGGGATGCCCATTTAACATTTCTCGTGGAACATAATAGCAGGACAAGAATTATCTCTCTTATCAAGAAAAAATTCTCTTTACCTCAGGTTTCATTCAAAAAAGCAAAAATCAAWCAATTTTTCAGGCTGAATTATTTCCCTACACATCAAGGGGTAATTCACAGGCCAAAGTCATGAAGGATTTCCTTCATGCACTCTTCAAAACTATAGAAAGGCTTCCAAGAAACAGGAGAAATTATAACATCTATCTTGAAACATGTCTGCTATCAGAGGACAGAGATAAAATTCAATGTTTCCACTCTACAGTACTTGAAGATTTTGTAGCTCTGACCACACAGCTAATGAGCACTTCAGGCATGCAATTCCCAGGCACATTGATGTTGAAAATAGCAGGCCTGATGCTATTTACTGCCTCAGGATGGATTTCCACAGGAGCAGCAGAACCTCTCAAGAAGATGAGCACACAGTGCACTCCAAATGCTGGATGTATGAAAATATGGGCAAAATACACAGAGATTACCTATAAACACAGGCACCTGAAATTCAAGATGTGCTGCAATTTACTGTTTACTACTCCACAGCATTAGATGGTGAATGGCAAGTAGTTTTTAGCTCCCAAAACTATGAGCTCCCAGAAGCCAGCAGACTGCCTGCAAGAACTAAGAGACCAAGCCTATTTCCAGCAAAGTTAAAATTGCTGAAGCAAATCTGTTTCTCCACTGGACAGTTTCTGATTTATGGATCCCCTGTATGATTACTGGTACTGTTGATGAAAGTTCCATCGATTTATTATGCAAGACTGATAATGGGATCAAATATGCAAACTAACATACAAGATGAAAATTRGGCTAAAACTAGATAAAGCTCCTCTTAGCACAAGGAAAACACTGAAGAGCAATTGGAATTCTGGTAGACCATCACACTTTTTTGGTCTGTTTCCTTTCTCTCCCATCTTTTAACTTGACATTGCCACCTCACTTCTGTGGCTGTTAACAACAGTAGAAAAAACATTGCATAATTACAGCACTGAAATGGCTACAKCTCCCAATGAACCAGCAGAAAAAAATGTATGCTGGAACAAATGAAATATAGACATAAACAAGGTCAATAGAAGAGAAATCTTTGTTGCATAGGAGACCAGTAAAATATCCTTCGGGATAGAGAAAAAGTAAGAAAACAAAAAAACCCAATGGTTATACAAAGTGTGAGAAATTGTCTTTTTTAATGAAGTGGATCTCTCAAGCCCTTCTGTAAGTAGCCAATGCCCCAGAACTGCATTTGTATACAGGATGCTGATTAGCCATGAACCTGATGAACCTGATCAGCCAAACCCAAAGAGGAGCTCTCAAAGCTGAACTAAAGAACTAACTCTAGAAGAGCTTTGTCCTTCGAGTAAGCCTTCAATTCAAGGGCAAAGACTGRATACTTAGAAAAAAACCCCAACAAAGCCAACCAAAAAACAACCCTCCCACCCAAAACAACTCAAAACAAAACAAAAAACCCCCAAACCCAAGCATGTTACAAAAAATAAGCAGAAATTTGGTGATTGGAATAATAATTCTAATCCACCCCCCMAAAAAAAGAAAAAATAATGAGGCAAAACCAGTTGACTGTTTACTRCTGCCATCAGGGTTAGGTGYAGAGCTCTAAATAATTACTAAGCCTTATTTGGCTGTATTCTCCATTTTCTTCCTCTACATTCAAAATCAATATGTCAGCAAAGAAAAGAAAAATTGAAAGGTGGACAAGATTTGCCAGGGGACTGAGAAATGCCCCAGGTACACCTCATTTCTTCCTATTCCCAACTCACTTTTCTACCATTGTCTTAAACCTTGGATTATGCACTTCTGACAGGACCTCATCAAACCACTGCAGGGGACCCCAAGGGTCAGTGTATTTTCAAAAATACTCTGAAGGTGTCTGCGCTCTACCAGAGGTCAGAGGTGCTGCCAGTGAAGCTTCATCAATAATTGCTACCAGCAAAATCAGGCAGGCCAACCTCAGAGCTTCCAACATGCAGTGCAAGCTGTTTTACAAAAAGATAATTCTGCTTTCTTAAAAAAAACCACCAACACCAAAACCAGACAAAAACACACAAAACAAAAACAAAACAAAATCCAAACAAACAGAAAATCCCACAAAACCCTCCCAGTAAACCCCAAAACTAAAAAATCTGGATAAACATCCATTTTTTACCCAAAAGTTAGAAAGCCACTCTTCTGCTTGAGTCTCTTGTTAACAAATCAGTGGGGTCCCTTTATGKCACTGCCAATGATGGTGTGTCAGCCTGCACAACACCTTTCACAAAAATAGTTAAATCACCAAAAGCTGCATCATTTTAGCCTTATACTGTAAGATGATCTTGCCATGCATTTTAGACACTGGTGGTGACACAGTAAAAAATAGGATAAGCAGCAGTTATAATCAGTGAAATGATCTATCTGGAATATTGTTACAGAGTCATGAAGTCCAAATAAGTCTAGATTTGGACCTGTTAGGGCACGTCTGGGCAAATGGTGATACTGTCAACAATATTTGATTTTAGGCCTAAAAGATGGGAAAAGTCTACTGGAAACTACTCTCAGAGCCATTTTTAACCATTTCTCAAAGTAATCCATGCCTTCTCAAAGTAATCCATGCCTTCAGACCAATTTTCATGGAAAATAAAAACTGCTCTAGAAATACTACTTTCTGAATTTTGACTTGCCCCCAGTTTCAGTGTAAAAAAAATCAAAACCAGAAAGCACACAAGGYTCTACATTTCAAACCCCATGGAGCAGCACACCAAGGTAATGCCAGAACCCAAGATGTTGTGGGTGAGAGCTGAAAGGGCCATTGTGTGCATGGTAGAAGCACAGGAGGGAATAAGCACACCAGCTAAGGTGGACTGATCATTAGCCAAAAAAAGGGTAGAGATCCTTTATGGATTTAAGCTGAAAACAACTTCCCAAATAAATCTGCTGTTGTCAATATTATCTTGTGGTTTGGTCAAATAAATAGATAAAATTCAGGACTTACAATGTTTAGCTATGTTTGTCCTCTGGATTTAAGTCTGAAATTCAGTGCACAGATAACCAGAGAGAAAGATAATTTTATCAGAAGAGAACAGTTCATAAATTACACTGATAAATCATTTAGTTAATAACTACATATCAATAMCAATATTCTCAACTGCAACAAGATTGCATTCAAAAAGAAGACACAGACTAGAACTAGAGATGTCATCCTTGGAAAACAGAAACTCACAAGACAGAATAGAAGGGCTGTAGAACCACAGCCATCTCATGATTCCTATGATGCTGACACACTCTTGATGCGAATTTACACAAYACAAAAATCTAACACGTAGGAAACATTATATACTTCAGCAAAGAGATGTGCACATTTGTAAGCAGTAAAGGAAAATGTARCAAAGGTGGTGTTTTGGTATCTATAAGTTAAAAAAGAGTTTGGAATGGTTGGCTGAACTAAAAAAGCCTAGAAGGCCCTCAAAACTCAAAGAGGTTTGCTGTCTTAGCAAAGCCCTGGACTGGGATGTGTAATTTTGTCCCAATGACACTTGTTCTGCCTTACACACAATGCACATGCAACTACGGCTTCTGATGGCATGGACTAAAAAAMGGGTGAAATAAAATATGTGAGAGGCAGAGGAAAGGCATGTCCAGTCAAAGATAGATTATCAGAGCTTCTGCCAAATCACTTCCAGGAAGTGAACATGATTATTCAAATAAGGTGGTTGGATCAGCATATTTCTTGCTTTTGTTAGGAACTTAAAAGAGAAGCTTTCATTGTTAAAAGCATTTTTTTTTTGTAATCACATGAAGACTGGGTAATTCTGCTCCTTTATGTAAAAGAGCACAAGCCACTGAGGAATTGAATGAAATTCAAAGGGAAGAGGTGAGAAAAGGGAACAGTGCTACTGTGAAATGGGTGTATTTGTTAAAGGATGAACCAAATGGAGAAAGAACTTSCTGTGAAAATAGTGAAGGAAAGGCTGCCCTGACACAAAGTATGGGTTGTAGTTGGATCACAATGGCTGGAGAAAGTATAGCTATGAGTATCCTAGATTAATGTTCTCCATTTTCCAAGGCAGCCTTAATGGCAGTTGCTGCACTTAGACAGAGCCTTCTTTCACTGAATGCATTTCACAGTGACTCTCATTTGATGTGCATTTTATTGGGCACTTAACAGTAAAATACAGATCAGACATGTCACAGTTAGATCTCATCTTTAACCCATAAGACAATCAGAAAATGTTTTTTAAATAATAAAACATATAGATTTAAAATAGCTACTGGTTTTGTTATACTGTTGAATTCCAGAGAGGCACCATTGAAGATTTTGCTGAATTYTCCTTTTTGCAGAAAACAAGAAGATATTGAATGATTCAGTGTCTTAGGACTTACCTTACTGCTCCTAAATTAAGCTTACATCTGCAACAAGAAACAAAAAATACAGAAATACYACAAAGGAAAACATGCTTCACAATAAGAAACTTTCCTTGGACAACCAGAAATTCTCTGTGAATAAAAAGGTGATACCTTTACACAAAGAAGGGAGGAGGTGGCAAGTTAAGTGTCTCTCAGAGAAGATCCAAGAATGGCAATGAAATCCAGGTGAGTCCCAGAAGAGAGGATACACAGACTGAAGTGAYCAAAGGCTCAGAAATCTGGTGCAGTTTAAATATCTGCTGAGCAGCAACCAGACTCCAGTGTGACCTTTGAGGATGAGACTTCCAGCTGACATTCTCCATTATAATAGAAAGTAGTGGGAAGAAATGGATAATTTTCATTATGGGRTCACGGGACAACCAGAAGTGGATGCTTCCATCTTCTATTCTACAATAAACCCTAAACTCAAGCCAAAAATCTTTATATTTCAAAGTCTACAGCATAAGAAATTGAWATAAAAGAATTTTAAGAGAACTGTGTCATCATCATGACTCTTCAGGGCTCACTCCTTTTCTCAGGTTTACTTTCATTAAGCAGCCCCCACTACAGAAGTAATTTAGCCTTACAGTGTAAATAATTTCAACCAGTCTTTAACAAATGTTACCAAAAGTTTAGCAGCAAAGAAATTCTCATTGCATTCCACATGCTACTCCAGAGCATCAGAAGTTCAGATTGTCTTCTGGGGTAGCTGGCAACAACTGAAGGAAATGGAAAAAAATAGATGGGACATATACATTGATTTTTAACCATTTTTGTCACATTTTCCCCTACTGTTTTGAGAAAGACTGGTAGAGTCCTCTGTGCTGCTCTGGACCAGAAAAAAAATAGTTGTGTAACTACCTGACCACCAAGGGAGATCTCAGTAGAAATAAGCCTTCACACTTAAATGTGGTCATCTGGCTGGCATGTTCACAATTCCACTTGTACTGAATTTTTTGGCTGAAAAAAAAAAATCAATCTCCCTTCAAGCCATARCACAAGTGTTATTATACATCACATCACCTGGCACACTGTTCCTAGTCTTCAMAGGGTAGGAGGCTTCTGGCTTTGAATTTTAAATTGTTACTGGATTTAGTGTTTAGCACCTCAGAAATACTCTGTTTGGAACTGGAAGGTGGAAATACAATGTATTATCCATTCTGTCCTAAGCTGAATTCATGGGTCCTTTTGTACTTTGGATGACCCTCTTTGGAGGAATGTCAACAAAGCTGCTGAGTTTGAGGCCTTGGCAAAGGAGTCCCTCTGGGCTGGCTGAGAAAAGCTCACATGTTCAGTGCCACTCACTAGCTCAGCCCAGGTTAAAAAAAAAAGATCATACCAGCACCCTGTCAATAGTTATCTATTTATATTTGGAAATCCAATAGTTTTATATGAAYACAAGTCTATTCAGGGGGAAAGCTGGCATACCAGAAATGAAGATRCTTGCTCTCTTAGGAGCAGAGAAATATTTAATTTCTCTTACCATTTTTTCATATTTATCATATTTAAATAAGCTCCCTTTAGGCTCAAAAGGCTGAAAGGAAGGGAGTTTCTGCCCCCTCTTCTTTGCAGTATGAATAGGAATTGCTCTCCAGGCAGATTTTTCCAAATGCCCACAACTTTGCTCTTTACTTATATAAAAGGCCTTAGAAAGAAAACAGTGTAGGATGGTTTGCCATCGATTTGAGATTTTTCTAGCATTCCTACACTGCTCCAGTTTGGAGGGGGCTTTGGTCAAAGCCTCAGCTGCTATTTTCATCCAGCCATAGATGTCAAGATAAGCAGAGCACACTCTGGTGCTCAATACTAGAGTCATGCACATCATCAAGGATGTGAGAGGGGTCATCTCATCCTCACTTTGCTCCTAACAGAGACTATCACAGCACCCACTGAATTTCTYTTTACGCATACTTTTAAATTCCAGGCCATGATCTTGTTTCACTCCTTAACTTAATGTCACACCCTCTTGCTTCTAAATTTATTAAGCTGAGGTTGTTCAAAAGGCTGTGATATGAAATGGAAGCTAAATAGGTGTTGCTCTGTAAAATGGTATGTTCCCTAAAACTGTTTCCAYTGGGTATTATAAAGGCTCAGCTAGCAAACTCTCAGGAGGCATAACTAGGTAATGCATCAACAAAGACACAGAAAAACAAGAGGCAGCTGGGCTATTATTAAGAAATGAAGCAGAAGTAGTTGAAAATATAGGGTGCAAGGTAGAGGAAAAAAACAATTTGGTTAAATAAAAAGAGAACCAGCATCTACACCTGTACTGGAAAGCAAGAACAGCATTAAAAAAAAACAAAACCCCAAAAACAAAAAGCCAAAAAAAACCACCCACCAAAAAACAGCAAACCCCTATTTCTCATTATATAACAGTCTTCTGTCTGTTAGCTGCAACCAGAGCACACAGCAAAGTCCATGTCTAAAGGGCTCCTCAAAGCAAAAATCTACAGACTTAGTTCCACCTTCTCTGAAGCCAGGGTGACTTTTGGTGGCTCTTGGGGTGTGGGCCCCCCTGGGCGGGGCGGTGTGAGCCCTGAGCTCTGCTCTCTCCACGTGGGGGCACAGTTGTACTGGCATGAAGGCCTGTTGGGCTGGAAAGGTCAATCAGCCTCCTTCAAACCCTCTAAATAACACAAGGATATCTACTTAATCACCTCAGTACAGAATCTAACACTCTCCTTTGATTTTTGGTTTTTTTGTTTTGTTTTGTTTTGTTTTGTTTTGTTTTGTTTTTAAATAATTTATAGCCAGGTTTTTATTCCCACCATCCACAAATTTCGCTTTTCCTCTAAGCTGTTCCTTTCTCCATGGCAGTATGGAATACAATGGGAAACTATGAACTGAGATACTAGCTGCTCCAATTTTTATTTTCAATGTATTAAAACGAAATTAGAAGGGATGCTTACTAAACTCTACTAGAGATTTCTTTTGGAAGCATACAATAAAGACTTCAACATCAGCAGACCTATAACAGTTAAATATCACTTACAATTTATTTTAATAGTCATGCAAAYGTAACATTCTTTTGACTTGAACAGTGCAAATGTGTTTGGAGTTCATCACTTTGTGTGCAGAGCTCTGAATTCATGTCTGGACACTTCAGTACTGGAAAAACCAAACAAACGAGAAAGAATTACAGCCCTGCAGATCCAGTACTTAACTCTATAAATAATTTCCCTGTCCCAATGTAATACATGTCCAAGTAAAGAAAAGATAATAAAAATTCAGTCAGGAAGCAACAAAAGAAGATGATAAAGACCTAAACAATTTACAGAAAGTATCAGAGCAAGAATACAATTTGTGTTTATATTGCAGTGGTTTTGGACYGAATTTGTTTTATTGTAATCAAAAGCAGGACTTGACCCTCAGCCTCCTAGTAATAGAACACCAAGCCTGGCTGGGTTCCTTCAAACCTCTTTGATAGAAMTAGATCCCAAAATTCGACAATCCARCATTCTACATGTGTCCTTTGCTCCCAGCACAGGCACCATCAGACGAAGCACTTTCTGTCTTGAACTCAGTAAAGGCTCCCATGGTCACACACAAWCAGCTCAAGATGCTCACCTGGCAGGTGACCCAAGGTTGCAACGGAGCAAATGCCCACTTCTGACTGATTTTAACATACAGAAAGTGATCAGTTCATCCAGTGATAGCATCAGTTTAATGCCTTAAACACAGCACCAGGCAGATGTGTTTCAAAGAGCATCCAGCTGTCTTTTAGTCCAACCTACCAGTTTTTTGCATTTCACCTTTCACTGCCWATGGTTTTTGTCCTTTCTATGTAGTTAGTGGGTTTACCTGTCTCAGGTTARCAAAAAAGTTTTATACTCATACTCAGAGCCCAGAAAAAAGAAAATATATCTGTATGTATACATGGCTTTGTAATTCCCCAGCTGGAAGAAATGACATTTTCAGCTCTTATTGTAATTCCTTCACAGAAGGAAAGATAAGAGAACAAAGCCCATTTTTTTCAACAGACCACAAGACCCATGTTAAACTGCTTAGAATTAGCTGCTTCTCCTTACTTACCTACACTGTTGTGTATTTCCAGGCTTTCCTTTCTCACAGTCATAGTTACAGYCTTTTAGAAGTGCTGCCTTTAGTGTGCAGTGAGAGATGGGAGAGTAATTAGGGG
This sequence comes from Alauda arvensis, assembly GCA_902810485.1. Classification (NCBI taxonomy): domain Eukaryota; kingdom Metazoa; phylum Chordata; class Aves; order Passeriformes; family Alaudidae; genus Alauda; species Alauda arvensis. The sequence continues at coordinate 1,318,033 of CADDXX010000165.1, read as the reverse complement.
CTCCACTGAGCYCTTAAATGCTTCAGGTACATGGAACACACAGCCATGCCTCACAATACTCCAGACCACAGCTAACTCCTGACCAAATTATTGCCTCAATGTTAAACTGCAGAATGGAGGCACAGTTCCAAAGGAGATTGCCCATCTCTGACCATTAACCTGACATAAAAGTCACTGATTCAGTTGTTTTTCTTTCTTGCAGTTTTGGAAAGCAAATGTGGGGCACACACACTGAAAAATTGTGGGCCAATAAAAGTTCAAAGTAGCAGAACAAAAAATAAAAAAATAAAAAAGAGGGAGCTGGGATTGATAAAGGAATAGATTTTTTTTTTAATTACTCAACTATGGAAAGGACGTACCTACTGACAAAAGAAAGATGATCCAATTTSTATTTGTCWAAYCTTAAGCTCATGCARARYAATTTAAAGTACTTAYTTCCAGTCAAGACAAAAGCTAACARAGGAGGCATTACTGAAAGGGAATCACATTTAAAACATTTTAAAGTAATTTTTTGAGAGACTCATAAGGACTCCATCTASTCTTCTCTGAAATCATTAAGATCCTTGTCATAGATTTTTTTTAGAAGGGACATTAGGAAAGAAACTCCCTTGAGAGAAAAAAAAAAAGTCTTTCCACCAATTTATGACTCTTACAATTGTACAAGTGGAAACAAAATTTTGTTGCCGGCACTTGCCCTGCCATAACTCAGATATGACATAGCAAGGATAGCAAGAAGCTACCAARCACTGAGTTAATTCATTGTCACATTTTAAGAGCAGCATACACTGTATGAGCACATATTGCATCTTAGAAACTGTTTAATGAATTGGTGTTTAAYCTCTGACTGGAAACTTGACTCATCCCATGCCCCCAAAGAAGTCACCCAGTTTGGCCCTGGGTCAGCTTGGAGCAGMACAGGTAAACAGGTTATTAATATCCCTGCCCTTGTGCAATTTAAATATATTTAAATACATTWWAAAAATTCCAGTGTAAGAGGAAAATAACTATCAGCTGATACAAAAGACCCTCCACAAYCATTTACTTATTTCAAACTGAAACCTTCTCTGTAGTTTCA
>CADDXX010000165.1:1286040-1316777 GCA_902810485.1 Alauda arvensis | reverse complement strand
AAATTGGTTACATATAAAATGTTAGGAAAACAAAGCAAAATAGAATTCCTCCCCTTCTTAAATGTAACCATTTAATTCAACCATTAAATTTAACCATTACATTTATCAAGAGACAAGTAGAGTATTTTAAATGGATGTGTGATATGAAGTCTGTTGTGATCTTAAAATTTAGTAAATTTTCAGAAATTTAATTAAGTACAATCACCATGATGCTTTGTAACACTTAAACTTATTGCAAATAGTGAAAAAACCATGAAATGCACAAATTTCCAGCAAACTATATCATCTACTCCTCCCTTTGTCTTTTTTCTCCTATGACAATGACTCCATATTCAGAGTGAGTATAACTATAATAACACTATATAAAACCATGTCATTGCACTGTAAAATCTTTWAAAAAATTATTTTCTCCCCGAACAGATTGTAAAATAAATTTCATACATCGTTTTTTTAATCTAAATGATGTCTCAGTATGAAAAGAAAGCATTTAAATAGAATGAGAAGATGCATATTCAGCACTCAATTTTCTTTATCATAAGGTACATAATTTTATGATGTGCAAAGGATTGTAACTTACACCTAAACATGGTAAACTTCTGAATTCTGTTGTACATATGTATGTATCTCAAGGCATTTACAAAGGAGCCTGTAATTGCCTGCATCTGACTCACCCTAAGACAATTTTTCTTGATTGAAATATAAGAAATATGATTACTTATACTGAAATATAAGAATATATAAGATTTTCTTTTCTTTATAAAAGAAAAAAAAATCTAACCTTTAAATTGAAAATTTTTGAAGCCCAAACCAGACTGGCATACCCTCTTTTGAAAGCATTTAAGTAGACTGAACACTCAGCTCAGCTTTTTTTTATCTTTTTTTTTTTTCCCCTCTTTCTGGGCTTGTTGACACAAGAAGGGATAATGGGGAGGTGTATCATTCYCAGAGAGCTGCAGTTCAGTAACTGCTGCATATTTAATGCTGCACTGCAGCCRTGGCCACGCAGCCAGCTGGCTCACAGCTCCAGTGCAAATAACTGCTTTCATACTTGGGAGGGATTTTCTTGATAGGAAGCATTGCATGACCATGCTCCACGTTCCTTTCCCCCCTAGCAGCCCATCAGCATTGCAGAATTTCACCTGCTGTACGCTTCAAACCACAGCAGCAACCAAACAAAGCACATTCACCCGTCCCCTGATCCCTCTCCTGCCAGGCAATAATCCCTGTCCTCCTCCCATTCTGGCAGCACCCCCACCCAGACCAGCCACCCAAGTGGAACTGGTGCAGCATTTGTGCTTTACCAGCACAAGGGCATCTGGAAGAATATCTGGGGCTTTGCCAGGGCCCAGGGCAGCTGCAGAATGCCAGCCTGCCCAAGCCAAGCTGGAGAGCCTGGTCACGGAGCAGTGATCAGCCCATCTGCAGCCACAGCCAGGGGACATGGCTGGAAGGAAGTTCCTTGGGATAATGTCTCCCCAAGCCACTGCCCAAAATTCAGGGCCAGATGCAGATGGTCAGCTAAGCTGCTCTGTGTGGCAACATCTGAGAAACCCCACAGCCTCATCTATCAGCCAGAGTAGTTGGAGTGAGGGAAGATGGGGGACATGGGGCATCTGTAATGAGATCATCACTATTGTCAGTGGCAGTACACAGGTGAGAAAATTTGGGTTTTCTTAAGGAAAAAAAAGAGCTTTGAAACCACCCTGTCAATATGGGCCTTTCCAGATTAMCCAGTATGCTGGAAAATGTGTGAGCTCAGAGGATGGAGGGCAATTGTRCAAAGACTATGATTGTAGATAGCATTTGTTGCCTCAGTGCAATTTGGGAGCCACTTTCTGTGCAGTAGTGCCCTAGAGATCAGCAGATTTTATCATCTGGCTGAGATGACTTTCTTAATGAAATTGCATCTCTCTTATCAATGGGTCTGCCCCCATCATATTTGTAGGTTAATGACTAATAATTAGGGTGGAATTTTGGGGTAAAAATTCATGATTTCCAGTCRTGCTCTCTGTCTGCTGCTGTTCCTGCAGTTCTGGGAGGAGCCTGTCCTAAATGTGCAGGTAATTATTTCTATGARGTTTGTTTCAAAAGCATGGTAAAAGTAGAGATACTACACTCAYTATTCTGGGGGAAATCACCTGCTAGAGGCTATCCTGACTGGTAATGACTTTTATTGGACAACTAGGTATTCAAGAAAATTGTTTAACCACTATCAGAGCAATTGCATTTGGCTGAAGGAAGCAAAGCTGATGCTCTTTCACAACCAGGTTAGTGCTTGCTAAGGTGTGTCTCCACCTGGTATTTTCAGAGCATGCCATGTGTTACATAACACCTGTGGAAGCATGAGAAAGCAGCTCTGTGGTGGATGGAAGGCACAGGTTCAGTCAGCTTTACAGAGCCAGCAGCCAGCCTTCTCTAAGATGTCACTTACAAGGGACMTGTCTAGCTCTTGCTATATTCTTGCTCTTCTTGCTAGTAAAGACTTGGTTTTTTAAATTAAAGGATCCCATTTCCAGTAGTATGGGTTTTTTTTTTTTTTCTAGTACCTTGTGTAATTTTTCATGCATATTTCATGGGCAGTCTTCTCAACACAACTTTAATATTTCCAGGCTTYTTTTTTCCAGAGTGCTGGAAAAATTCTCTTCTATTTGAGTATGAAAATTTTCTTATTAGTCCTTTTTTAAAGCCTTTTCTATTGAAAAAGGAGGAAAATTAAGTATTAGTTAACACACAGGATTAGCAACTACTGGACAAAAATGCCACTATGAAAATACTAAACTAAACCAGGTGAGATGGTCCCCACCTGTGCTRTCCCATTCCAGCATTCCTGAGGATCCACTGCCCCTGACTGTCTATAGACACCTTGCAGGTCTGAGAAAAAAAAAAGCAAATTACTCTTGCAAGTAGTGGGCAGTGTTTGCGTTGGGCTGTGGGAGTAACAGGACCAATTATCAGGCCACTTGGTGGTATCTGCACTGGTGCAAGCATCCTTTTTAGCAGAAGAAATGAGGACAGGGAGCAGAGGAAGTTTCTKTAGGCAGACCAGAGTGAGCTCAGTGCTGTATATATTGTGTCATTCRCCAGGACGGTGACATTTGGCATAAGTGGAAGGGCAAAGCTCCCCACTGAGGGATGGGTGACAAGGCATCTACGCTTGGCACAGTTTGGATTTAGTAAATTGCTTTCCCTATCTTTCCATTTCATACCCCCTGAAGTCATGCACAAAGTTCACTGTGAAATAAATGGAGTTTTGAAATGAYTGCTGACAGTGTCTTCATGCCGATATGGATGTTCATGGAATTATTCCACAAAATATTCTTTTTCTTCCTTAGAGTTCATTGCCTAAGAGCAGGACTAGGTTTTGTTTAAGGGCAAAAACTGAAATGCCTTTGTACAGCTGTAATGAGCTAATCTACATGTTGCTAAATGCTCCAGGGAATACCTTGCTTGTTGTTGCCTCTCTGGTGCTCCGAAACACGCTTCATAAAATGCTGTGATATTTGTGGAACCAAAAAAGGGCTTTTAGAAACCTGTTTCTTTTCAGCCYTCTCAGACTCCTGCTGCCTGTGCTCAGGCTTTTGTTGCAAGGATTGCTTCTCCTGCTCTGAGAGATMAGCCAGGCTATCTGCAGCCAGCTCMCTGCCCTTYCATGAACTGCAGGATGAACCATGGGCTGGTGTCACAGAACCAAGCACCTCTCAAAGGAAGCTGTCCTTACTGCTGAAAACAAACACAAACCATGCTGTTTTCCTGAAATGTTTCTCTGCAAATATACAGGTGAGGGCTGCTTCCTGGCAATCTTTGCAAGCTGAATTCTCAGATTCTTGCTGTTCTTCTGAGGCCAGTGGTCAATCTGAGCTCAATGGCCACATGTACGGGCACCTGCCCACATTCATGTAACAAATGTTTCTGCTGTAGAAGCTCCTGAGCACCCATCCCYGGAAACGGGCCAGCCTAAGGAAATTCAAGGCTTCCAACAACCTTATTTTGTTGCCCTTGCATCCAAGACTAGATGAAAATAGACTGGTCCTGGCTGAACTTAAACACAAAGATAGATAAGAAAGAAGAAAGAGACAGACTGTCCTWGTGAGGAGACAAACCAGTGAGGAGTAACAGCATACTGCTGCAGAATAGGCCAATTTTGCTCATTATTAACTCCATGCTGCCTAATTTACTGCACTTTGGAACAGAAGTATGGGACAAACAGTATTCTGTCAAGTATATGTAGCATAAATTGTATTTTGGCACTGAAGCTTAGCTCACTAAGCTCATTTGAGAAATTTTACTCACAACCAGTTTCCTTTCCATCCTCCCCTAGATAATTCCCCTGTTTCACTGAAGAAAGGCAAGCAAACCAACAAACCATGCAAGAAAAGTCCTGACAGTATCCTATTAACTTTACAGATACAGACTGATTATCTGTGAAAATGAACAAAATCTTCCTTTCTGAAGAGAAAGTACCTCCTCATTTATTTGTTCAATAATAACTGCACGTTCAAATTCSAAAGTTAATTCACTTCTCAAAAGCATTCTTTGCACGTTTTCCCCCCACCTTCCCCTGCCTATGTAGCCAGCAGTCCTGTCATCTCTACACAAGCTTTTCGCTAAATCCCAGTGTTCCACTGGATTAAGCCAAGAACACGAATTCTTTCTGTGTGTTTAAATGCTAAAAATAAAGCATCAGACTTTCAGCTGACATGAATCAGTGTGATTACACYGGGGAAAGCAGGGGATAACCCAGCGCACCAAATCCAGCTCACSGAAGCTTCTGGAAGTCACCCATGTMCCTGCTTCAGTGTGTGCCCATATGGACACATGGCAACACAGAGGGGATAGGAAATGTGTACTTGCTTCAGTAGCCTTTTGACCTGCAGTGCTTTAATTTACCTGCTCCTGATTCTAACACACAACTGGCTAAATTTTAAYAAGGAAAAGGTGCACAGAATAAAGTGTAGCAAAGCTAACCATRAACAGGTGCAGAAAGAACCTGCTCACCCACTTCTGTTATTTGCAAAGGCAAGGCCTCAGCGTGCCTCAGATGATACTCCCATGACTTTTACTCTGAGTGACCACAGATTTCCATCCTCAGAATGAAATGTGATGGTCACATCTCTGCATTGCTGTTCCTTCGTATCTGCAGACCCAGGGAAGCACTAATAAAAACATCTGTAAGGTTTATACTTTTTGTTAAGTTTGTGACAGCTATATATTTTGTACCTTAATGAGATGATAGAAATCTTGAAACCCCTGATCTTATGCTCTGTGGGGGATTGCACTATTTGGGCTGCAAGGCTTGTGTTTGGAATGTCTCATGCCAAAACCAGTGGCTAGGGACAGAGCAGAATGTTAGGATTTACCCAGGCTCCCCTYGGCCTCAGAAAGTGTCACAGTCCATGATTCACAATTCCAAAGACATATTCAACAATGGAGCATCCTTAAACCAGCTGCTGCAGTGTTTTACTTTCCTTCCTGATAAAAAGACTATCTAATGTTTAACTGCTAGGTTCCTTACTGAAAATGAAGTCTGTTATTTCCTTCTAGGCATATCTGTCATGAAGATAGGGAACAGATCATTCCTTTCCTCTGTGAATTCTTAAAGATTAATGTCAAGTTTATCATCAGACTTCTAGTAYTGAATGAAATAATTTTACTCTGCAAATGAAGGTGTATGGACTTCTTAATTTCTGTATTTCCCTCCAGATTCTCTTYAATGAATTTGGAAGAGCAGTGGCCAGGACTGAAACACAATAATTCAGTTGTGCTTCTCCCTGTTCTGTAAGATGAGTKCTTCTTAAAAATCAAACCTGTTGGTATACCCTGGTATATATTTTACTGGTTTTCAGCAGTATAATTATATTTACTTCTGGTTTTAGTCTCAACAATTTGCAGGTGCCTGTTCATACACAATTTACCAGGTTGCTCCCCTACCTGCCTTAGTATGGCTGATTATTCCTACCTAAAGTTTGCACACTGCAGTTGTCCCTACTGAAATTCATCCCATCCCCACTCAGCTTCAAGATGATTTCTCCCGTTTTTGAAATAATTCTAAGCACCAAAACTGTCTTTCACCACTCCGGCAACCCCTCCCTACCTGGAGCTGAACAGGCCACTGCAGAACCTTTGAAAGATCTTTATATTGTTATGAACTGTGGCTTCCTAGGTAGTTTTTCTGACTTTTAATTTTTTTCATCTAGGTGCCTCTTTGTTATGTGTTACCATTTTGTAACACATAAAATGCTACTAAAACCTAAAATGCTACTAAAACCTTCTTGAAAATCAGCATACTAAACATCTGCTGTTACTCTCTTGCAGAAATTTGTTAAATTTATTTAGAATAAGAAAACTGTTTACTGTCTTCTAGGTGCCTGCAAAAATTCATTTAAATTGTTAAGTGTTAGGTAAAAGAGTTTTTCCAGTCTTTTTATTCACTTCCATGGCAGTTAAGTTTAGGAAAAAACTTTATCTAGCAAAGATGACACTCAACAGTAGGATCTTACAAATTTTTCTTCTATTAATAACATCAGTACAAGGTCCTTTAAGTACCAATTTCTATAGATGTTAAGGTTAGCTCTTATCACATATGGCTGTAAAAGCTGAAACTGTATCAGCTAAGCAGGAAAGAGCAGTGAGAGCCAAACTTAGCCATGTTGTGAAAAGACATCTTGCAAGGAAGAGGCTGCRTAGTGCTTCTTATTCCTACCTTCCAGAACTATAATACTAAGGAACAGAATTATCCTTGGGCTTGTGGGTGGTTGTCTGCTACTTCTGCTTTTCTGTGTGCCTTCTGGCAAGTCATTTAACCTTTTTCTGCTGCAGATTTTCTGCCTATATGATGGACATAATGATGCTCACTAGCCTTTTAAAAATGTGCTTTAACAGCATTAAAGACAAAAAAAAATTCTCTAAGTGGTAAGGTGTTATTTACGAATCACTTTCCCTGGGCAAAGGAAAGTGAAATTTAGAAAATGGTGTGGTTAAAAAACCCCAAGCAGGTACTACCCAGCACAATAAAGATAACATGTATGAAAAAACTCAGAAGTTTCATTGTTCTGCTCTTCAAGTAAATGAAGATGTAACATATGTTTTTAACTCCTCCTTCGTTTTGCCAGCTGTCCCATGCAACCTCTAACTCCTTAAAGAAGAAATAAGCTCATAAAAAGTGCATTACTGGTTGGAAAAAAAAAAATCCTGTCAAATTTTGCTCCACCATACTCACTCTGCAAACATTAATATGAAATGAGGATTTATGGAGTTCAGTGCCACATATTTTTTTTCCATAAACTTGAGTTAAGTGTAAATCTTGTCTAGACCGTAATGACACAAGGTAAGGTGTCATCTCCAAAAAAAAATACAGCTATCAGTGCAAACAGCTACAGAGATTCTGTGGAAGACAGCAGAGCAGGTTAAGAAATTTGAGCCCAAATAACTAAACTTTTCTCAAGAAAACACATGAATAAATAAATAAATAAATATTAGTATCTATAATACAAAGTCAGATATACATATTTTATGACTCCTTATGAACAAATGTACAAAAAAACAAGAGAAAAAGAGAAGAAACAAAAAAACTGTTACTGGGGAGCCTTGACCAGACCTGTCATTCAATTTAACTTGAAATATTTGATTAAATTTTGTTTATACCTGTGTCACGCCCTTGACTTAAACACCATCAGAACATTTTGTCCTACCACACTCTATCATATTTCTTGAAAATGTGAAGTAATTACTGAAACAGGAAATTAAAAATAAAAGGAAAGTAAAGTTTGAAATCTGAAGTGGAGGCTTTCCCTGGTGAACTTTAGACGTACCCAACACATGCTGGGGGGTGGTATTCCTATAAAGAACTTGTCAAAGCTGTATAATTATGTGGTAACATTTGTAAATCCCATTTGCTAGAGTGTCGCCAAGTTCAAACCAGCAATGGAAGTGGTCTTCACATTTCCATATGCTTGCATTTCTAAAGTACTTCAAAAGGAACGTCTCCTGCTCACATATGGCCTGTAGAAGGCATTTAGAATTCTGGAGTGCTAACTTGTGGGATGGGAAGCAGCTCTGTACAGCAGAGGTGGTTTCCATCCACAAATGCAAAAACTAGAATTGTATCCTCACCAGAGCCTTAGCATCTGCTTTTTCTTTCTTAATTCTCTTTATTGTGAATTTTATATACTGTGAAAGTATACAGTAGAGTTACTTATTTCAGATCTGCTTTTAGCTTTGCTTTAATAGTCAGCAAATRGAAGTCCATTCCTTATCTTTTCTTCTTTTATTCTTTGCTCTTCTTTTATTTTCTTAAACTCTTCATTACTCCCCTTCAATAGGACTACCTGATTGCATCTCCTTTAGAAYATATCACTTGTGCTCTCCCTTTCACTCACCAAACCCTCATGGGGTGTTTTCATCAACTTATCCACCAATTTTGAAAATAGGACTCTGTGATGGTTGGTTACACCCTTCTACATTTCTTATTAAACTCAAATATTTGTCTTGAGACTGTTTTTTTTGCTGACAATGCAAAATATTGGCAGTAAACTCTGGGTTCAGGACCATCCTCTTGATATTTCTCACAACATTTTTGTAGAGCCTGGACTGTATCAGCCAAACTGCCTTATAGATCCATTGCCAGCTGAATAGATCCTGTTGTTTCTCATTTCAGTGTGGATTCTAAGAGTTTTAGGTATGTCCTTCCTGCCTTTCATCAAATGTTACCTGACGAAGAATCTTTCATTTGAAAATGTATGGTCTTCATAATTGTCCACCACTTCTAATGCGGCAGGATCCTCAAACACTGGCAGCTTAGGATGTCATCTAGGCTTCACCAGTACCCTCATCACAGCTTTAGATATTTTCATCACTAAAAAATATTGGAAGACATTTGAACTTGCCGTTTTTTGCATACACACCTGCAAATGAGCACATTTTGTGACTGTTCCTCTGTACTTGGCACAGAATGTGGTGCACCTCAAATTCTATGTTTAGTTTTGGGCCTCTCCCTAAAAAGAGGACATTGAGGTGCWGGAGTGAGTCCAGAGAAAGGCAACAGAGCTGGGGAAGGGTCTGGAGACCAAGTCTGAGAGTATTTAGCCTGGAGATAAGGATGCTTGGGGAGACTTTATATCWCTCTGTACAGCTGCCTGAAATGAAGTTGTAGCCAGATGGGGGCCAGCTTCTCTTCCTAAGTAGTAATTGATAGGATAATAAAAAACCAGCCCCAGTTTGCACCAGGAGAGATTTAGATTGAATGTTAAAATAAATTCTTAGTGGAAATGTTTGTCAAGCTTTGGAACAGGCTGCCCAGGGAGCCACCATCCCTGCARGGATCTAAAAGTCATGTACATGTAGCACTTGGGGGCATGGTTTAGTGGTGGCCTTGGCAGTRCTGGATTAATGGTTGGACTCAATGGYCTTAAAGAATTTTTCCRAACTAAACAATTCTATGAGAATTTGAAGTGTCAGGATAACACAATCATTTTTGGCAGATTATTTCTGCCAGGTATTTTTGATATGTATTTGATTTTTCTGAAGGCATAATCTCCACATTTCAAGTTGCTAGGTAGCCTCACTCAAGGATTTCCATGACAAGGCCAACATAGCTTAAGAAGCAAATATAAGTCAACCACACTAACAACCAAGAAATCAAACAACTCAGCTCCTCATTTGTCATGAAAAAAGTTTGTAGAGTTCTTGCAAAAACTCTAAGCTTACTGTTCCAATACAGTTTTTCAGTTCAATGTTGTTTCCCTCTTTGAGCAAGTTCTACAGCCAAAAGTATAAAAGAGAAGCCAATAAACTGTCCTAGATGAAGCCAACTCTATAATGGTATTTCCTATTATAAACAAACCTTTGGAATCACAAATCAAAACTTGGTATCCATATTGTTCTTTCTCTCCCCAAGTTAACCTTGTTCTTATCCTCTAAACTCACTTTATGTAATTATCTTTGAGGGGTAGTTTCCTTTACATATACAAACCTTCGTTGCAGTGATTGATGATATAAATAAGCTGCAAGCACACATTCCATCTGGGCTTGTACTGATGTCCATTTGCTTGTGGCATTGTGATAGTGCTGACAAAATTTACTAACCAATTGAAACACCACTTCCCTGCACAGAGGGATGATGCCTGCCACACCCAAGGGAAGTGAATCTGTCACACTTGCTCCTCCTTTTGGACTTGCATCTCCATTTCGAAAGGAAGACTAGCATGAAATTTGAGCTTAGATGAATCCGTCTTTTAATAAGACTCTTTCACACAAAGTATTTCCATAGTCATTCTTTTTTGTCATTCTATACTAATAGTTTTTCAGAAAAGTTGATTCAGTTATTTTCCTTTTCTTGCTAAAGCATCCTGCTTTCTTTTGAGATAGGCATAAGAAAACCCTCACAAACCTCTTGCTGTGCTGTGTTCTTGCTCTTCCTCCCAAGCTCAAGGAGGAATCATTATATAACAATTTTACAGGTAACCAGTGACCATATTTGTGCTTTCTCAGCTAGGCCAGAAATCATTCAGCACCTCAAGGAATCCAGTCCAGCAAAACCTGTATCATAACAGTCCAGCTCAGCCCCTGCAGGTATAGATTGAATCAATGTGCAGGGGTGTATTTCAGAGCTCTTCCAGGCACCAGTTTTCACAAGACTTTMATTTTTCTTCCCCCTGTGTACCCATGCAGGATACTTTGGTTCTTCTTTAGGGGGAAGGTTTCCATGCCATCTGACATCATACACTAAGACCACCAGAATGCCTGTTACTGAGAGCCATTTCTTAACATGTTCCCCTATTATTTTTATCTGCAAAACTCAGACTTCTTATTAAGGACCAAAAAAGCCAACAACAACAACAACAACACTAGAGTGTATCTAAATTTATCAAGGGAGAATTCAACTTATCCCAAGATAAAAGCAGTTCACCCAGTTATTAAGATGTCTCTCATCATTTGTTCCCTTTTGATCCCTTCTGTTGTACTTTCATCAGATTGTCCCATAAACAAAGTTCATGATTATTTTACTAGTTTTCTAAAATACCTCAAAGTCTTTATTTAATGGAATAAATAAATCTTGAACAGAAGAGCAAGCTATTTAAAACAGAGTGTGCCACTATCCATTTCCTAYGCTCTCCTGAACTTTCACTTAAAGGAAGAATGAGGAAAAAAATCTAATTAAAATAGGAGAATATTTTCCTTCTGCTTTTTCCCCCAACGGAAGACTCAAAGAGTAACTCAAAGATTGCACACCATGCAACAGAACACATGAACACTTCTACAGATCTTAACAAAAACACACACAGTGGAAACAACTACTTTGTACAGAGAATCTTTKAGAAACAAAAGTGCTCTTCAGACAAGGCCTTTGAACAGGCTGTTGGCAAGTGCCTCTTGACAAAGAAACCCCACATGCAGTCGTGTCCACCAATCCCTGAGGAAGGTAATGCTTCCCTTAACATCCTTTTGATGGCCAAACCATAAGGAAGCTTTCTAGACTGCAAGAGGGTCCTCCAGAGTAGGAGCATGAGCTCCYATAGAGCTGGAGGATCCATAGATGGGGATGTGGGTGAGAGGCCATTAASGCCTGCTCAAGACTCCATTCTAGAGGAAATGCTCACAAAATTGAGAATGTAGCCAGATTTAGAAATAATAGTAATAAAAATGAACAAAAAACCCCCTATATTACTCACTTTGCATGAATTTCAAGAGAGCTGCTTGAAGAAGATTCCCCAGTAAGATACTATGCTTTAGGRACTATTAAATAAAGTTCTGATGGCWGTTCTTTAATGATTTGAATATCTAAAGCTTATAGGAAAAGAAAAACACCCCAATCATTATAAAATAAACTCCCAAAACCACAGACTATGTATCTCCACCTGTTTGGGTGCTCTGTTCCTCCTGCTAGTAGCCACAAACAAATCTTCACGTGGGCTAAGGAAGTCTGCTTGCACAAAGACTTCCAGAAGACCAAAGKCTTTTTCCACCACATCAAAAAGCCACACAAAAAAGTGTGCTGAAATAGAAAAGAAACTCCTAGTACTTTCACAGAACTACTTTACTGGTTCAATGCATATTTGTTCATGGTAGCTTTTGACAAGAAGCAGGACACAGGTCACTGGATATTTTTTCAACTATGATCCAAATMATATGACTTTATCTAATTCTTTTCCCACGTGATGAACTTTGTGACACAAAAGTTTTCAGGGGAGAAAACACTCCAGCCTATTGAAAATAGAAATGGTAGCCAGCCACCAAACCAAGAGGCAATGATGGTGATAAGTGCAATCTGACCACATCCTGGCAGCAATGTTGGTTGATCAAAGCAAGTTAGACATGAAAAGCTAACACATGAGATTTGCCAGCAATTTCAACTCCACCCTCGTCAGTGGCGAGTGAGTCAATGTCCAGTAAATCCATTTCCATACTGGCAGGACKGGAATAACCTTTGTGTGACTGATAGACTGCTTCTGAAAGGACAGCTGACTGTGATCCCTCAAGCACTTCAGGGGGCTGTGTTAGTCCAGTACCTTGAAAAACATAAATTGATAAACAAATACAAGGTCAGATCACAACATGCCACATGCTAGACTGTTTGGGTTTTTTTTCCCCAGCACATTCATGTTATCCAGTAAACAAGCATTTGGAATGTAATAATTTAAGTGTAGGACCAGGAAAAAAGGCACAAATAGTAACAACCACCAGRGCCATTAATCTCCTCAAAGCTACCTGCCAGATCTTGGCAGTAGAGGCAACAGACTAGTTTTTTTGGAAAGGACACAAATACAGTACTGTGGTTGATTACTTCTCCAGATATATTGGTTTGGCTCTACTTACATAAACCTAAGGGGCACACATTGTCCAGAAAGTAAGTAAATACTTGAAAAACATGAGGTTCTTATGTCTGATAATGGACTTTTAAAATAATCAAAATTTTCAGAGCTGTTACATTCAAAATCATTGTCATAGTTTATTTTGCCCCCAGAGCAATGGGAAAAAAAAAGGTAGAGAGGAGAAGAGCATGAACTAGAACATATTAAAAGAAAAACAAATCCCACAAACCATCTGCAAAAATTAATGGGTTGATATAAAACAATCTAGCCAGCCAGCAGCCATTACACCTGGATCTGCTCCTGCACAATTTCTGATGGTAAGAAGATTAAAGATGATTCTATTCATGGCACCCAGATAGTCTTAAACTAAATGTTCCAGCTGAAAGGAATGCTGAACAKGAGAGGATGAAATAAAAATCCATCAACAACAAATGTCAATGGCTGGCACAGCAAAACCACTGCCTGACCTGAGAGCGGGGATTGGAGCTCTGAGACGTGGAGCTTTTCAGAATGTAGCAAATATTCCCAGCCTCCCTTCTGTGATGATTCAGAAGGATTTCTTTGGAGGATCTGGGCTCATCTGCAGTATTTTTCAGTTCAACAATGAGGGAATCMAGGACCTGTTTGCATTCCCTAATGAAATGTTAACTACTTAGGAGGCTTCCCACAAGACCACATCAGAAGCCAGAACAGTCTTCCCAATGAAGTGATCTTAAAAACCTCTCTCCATGGGTCTACTCCATAGGAATGTGTATTTGTGTTTTAGAAATGTTGATTTGTCATTTTAAATTTTAATGCAATTGCCAGACAGAACCATGATAAGGTTAAGATAATGAACAGGGCAATTTCTGGAAAGAGCTTTTCCTAGCAGCATCCTGAGCCATGTGCTTATTTAAAACAGGGGAACACCAAATATTTCATTTTGTGTGGGATCACCCATATCAAAAGACTACCCTTTTCTAAAACAAAATACYGCTTTTCATGTCAGGGAAGGTTTATGCTAAACTCTAACAACCTGGAGAAATTATTTGATGCAGTTGATGCAGTGCCTTGTAATGCAAGGATCTTGTTTTTCCCTCTGGCGACAGAGGCCCTCCTTAGTTTTGAACTGCCAGGCACAGTTACTTCTGGAACTGAATGTACAGTCCCAGATCTGCAATTTTATTTATATAAAACAAATTTATCTTGCTTTAAACCTAGAGTCTTCAAAACCCTAAAAGAAAGGAATACTCTCTAAAATCTTACATGCAGATGTGAAGGCTGCCTGGTTTATCCTCTTCCTTCTGTTACTTATAAAATGTTTTTTTCTCACAATCAAGCAAATTATTTCAGCCAATACTAAATTACACTACTACCAAAACCACAAAAATGAAAAAACCCCMAAAAATTTAAGCCACTGTGGACAGTTAGGAGAAAAGCTGGATAACCTGAATGCTGTGGTATGTTTAGCCCAAAGAACCTATGTTTCCTGGGTAATTTTGAAATTCTGCTCTTGAGGGATAAGAGGAAGACTTTTGCTGTGGTGACAAAACACTACAAAAAACAGTATTACTTCAGAAGGACTCAATAAAGCAGCTCCAAATTGAGAATATCCTGAAGGAGTAAAACCTTTGCCTCTGACTCCAGCAGAGATCAGCTCTCCACTGTAGCTTTCTTCTGTTTGGTGGATTTTAATTCATTTGAAAATATAGCATGCAGTTGGGATCTACGTGATACATGCTGACACAGTACCAGTATTTCCAGTTCAGGATATTTTTGGTGTCCCTGAAAGGAGTGCAGCTACATCCAAATCTTGCCAAAATTCATAGCTTCATAGCTGCAGAAATCACTGGGTCTGAATGTGATCATCCCAGTCTCCTTTTCATGGTCTCCCAGAGGAATAGGGAATAGGCATGGAATGAGAGGGAATGTCTCCAGGGCATATTTCCAGCTGTAGGTGGACATGCCCCTTCCCTCCTGCAGGACCATGAGTGGGCACACCACTCTGTACACTCCCAACTTTGGAGCCTGCACCAGAGGAGCCTGAGGAACCTGAATCCCTCTTTCAAAACAGGSAGCTCACTCAGAAGATCCCACTGGTCAAAGGCACAGGAAAACCAAAAAGGAGCTTGCAAAGTGAGAAACTCCTTCCCAGCCCCCCCAAAATAGATTTGTGTATCCTTTCACTGAGATTCTTTCGTGTTTACTTCAGTTCTTCTGTAACCTTATTTATCAGATTTTCATCATTTTAACACAGTAAATTTGCATGCCAACCAGGAGGAACTGAAATTCATGAACTTCCCAGGCCCAGGTTCAGAACTGAAGCACATATTGCTTCTTCCTGCAGCTAGAGACACACAGCTGCTCCTGTGTCAGCCAAAGCACTGCTCACACATCCAAAACTCTGAGAGTTTATTTTTGTCAGTCAGCAGTCCAACAGAAGGTTTACATGGATTGGTTAGAATCTTACATTTATGTGTATATTTTATCTATCCACCTATAAAATAATATAATATATATGCATGTTTATGATACATGCATCTCTTAAAGCAAAGTCAAACCTGTCATCAGCTGAATGTTTAACACAGATGCATTACTTGCCTAGAAGAGAATCTGCACAAGGGAGTACTGGTGTACCAGCACAGTGCATTTTGTGCTTCAGTGCAAGATCATCTCACCTCCATTTCCCCTCAAAATCCTGCTAGGAGAGGAAATTAAGGGAGACAAACTGAACTGTGATGCTCAGGGAGTCCCTTGATTCTGCCTGTCACAGTTTTAAAGCCTGCCTGGGGCCTCAGGGGAGTCTGGCTGCTCTTCCTCCTCCTCTGCCAACCAGACAGTAACGGCCCAGTGCTTTTATTCATTACCCTGGATGTAATGCACTAAATTTAACAAGTAACACACTCAGCGGGAATTTATTGGCCTTTTGCAGCATGATTGCAAGGTAGGATATGGATATGGATTCCAATTACTGCTGACACCCAGATAAGAGGAACAAAGCCTCCATGTGATTGTTATTAATCAAAGGTGATATCTGGTATTGCGAAGAAAAGAGAARCAAACCAAGAATAATTTAAAAAATACTTAACTAAGTACTTTTTTTTCGTATCAAAATGTCAGTTGTTACAAATAAAATTATGCTGGCATTTTCTAGATAAGAATAATAAAAAGGATAAGCATATTATGCAAAAATGGTCAGAAAGAAAATGTAAATAACAACTGCTATTGATTACAAAATGACATGCAGAAAATTCACATCCCAGGAGATGTAATATGCTGTGTAAAGCCTAAAAAAATATGCCTGGGTTCACAGCTACAGAAGTATTAATAATTGCTAAATAAAATTAATATTCTGTGTAACATATTCCAGAGAGCTGAGATTCATATTCATCTGACAGTATTAAAAGATGGGATAGGAAGAAATTAATTTTTCTTGTTCACATCTGGAGTTTAAATAGGTACAATATGAATGGGCAAAGAACAAGCCAAAGACCACTGAATCAAAATTCCAGAAACCAACAGATGTGAAACACATGTAATATCTCTCCTAAACCTCTCCCAGGTGTGCAGAGAATCCAACAATTGAGTTATATGGGATTGCATTCATTTCATAACACTGCACCCCACAGCATGTTAAATACTACAGTCATGAAGAGCAGTGAGAGGCAAAGAATGTGGATTCATAGTGTTTAGAATTGCCACTCAGCTTGGACACGGAAGATCAAAGTCCTTTCCAAGCTGTCTAAACTGTTAAGGTCAGCAAAGTGGGACAAGGGAGCTTATGAAGTTTCTCACAACWATTTTCAATATTCAGGCTGAGCACATCAGATGAATATTTTCTGCTAACAGCTCCTTTCCCTTTCTGAACCATAAGCAGGATAAATTACTTTTCAACACCACAGGGTTAAAAGGGATGAAAATTTCTGAAAKACACAACAGAAAAATTTGCTTGAAATCCAGTGAGTCTGCTATTCACTGACAGACTGCTTTATAAGCTTTTAACTTATGTATGACTTAAAAAATTAATCAGAAAATGTGAAAATTTTGTTACAAGTACCACGGTGGCCCTTCCTGGATCTATCCTAGAACTCTTTCCTGCTTCTTGAGAAACATTTTATTTCCCAGCCCCCTCAGTAAAAGGCCCTGTATGTGCCCACTGGGAACTGACACAGGAGCTGTCTCAAACAAACCATCACAAACTTTTCAGTGAGGCTTCCAGAAACGAATAGCTTGGAGCACAAGCTTCAAAGAACTATGACAATTCATCTGTCTTTTAACTAAAGGTCTTGTTCTAGAAGACATGGTTATCACATCACCTACATCAGACATGGCACATGCATGAGACTTACAGCCCACATGGCTGGGGCTAGCCTGCCTTTCCTGGSATGCTGCCTCTCACCTGTGAAAAGCASGAGACCAGTTTTGGCTGACATTGARAATTACATTTTCATCTCTCTCTWGAGGAAAAGTGCCACAAGCAGTGGTCATGCTCTACACATACATGATATGYAAAATACAAGTTGTAAAGGTTTATACATTTCATCAGATATAGAGGAGGGAAAAATAATTTTAACAAAGGCCTTTACTCTCGTGAAACAGTAAAGCAAATGTGTTTTCTCACTGCTTTTTGCCACTTACCAGTAAAATGCTTCAGAGTGGGTACAGCAGGAAGGAGAAGAGAATAAATAGGAATAAGATATTTTTAGGAAATATTTTTTTAAACACGTCCTATATACGTTATATACTACATATTATCTATCACATGGCATTTGCTATTTATATATGAATGATGGATTGTATGAGAGCGTAAAATCATTTTGGCTGCATTTAATGCTATAAGGTTTTACTGATAAATATTTGATTACATATATATATATACAGGATTTCAAACTGAGGGACRGTCAGCTTGGTGATGAAGCAATGGATATCGAGCAGATTTTTTATTTTTATTAATAGCTTTAGCTATTGCAATACGTGAAGTTTGGCACTGAGGCAGAAATGGAAACAGCTAAAATTTTGATTCATCAGAGCATGCARCTATGTTTATAACTTTAAGCTCGAGATTAGTGCTCACCAGGGCTTTGTAAATAAGGACTTTACTAAGTAATGACTTAGTAAATACACCATTTCCTCAACATTGGCTTCAGAGATTACTTGTGTAGTCCTCCAGCTAAAATGCATGCTAGTGTTTTACAGTCTTTGCTCACAGTAAAATAAATGCACAGAAGATAAGTTTCTGTGATTGTCTACACTTTGTTTTGCAAAGGACATGAAACTAATGCTGTTTCCTCATATTGCAACTAGAGCCTTATATGAGGAAAAGCCCCATGGGTGGCAACAAATGTCGAAACTCCAGTTTTTTGTTCTCAAATGTTAACGACAAAAATCCRACAACATTTTCCGAAAAAGATTACAATTTAAAATGGTAATGGTACATTTGTCTCAAGAGAATTTGTATTCTGTCTGCAAACCAATCAAGATATGGTAAAAGGATTTAGGGAGAAATCACAGCTGAATGCATAAAATCCTGGGAACAAAGAATGATACCTGCATACAGGAGACAGCTGGCAATACCCATCAGTGGACAGAGAATGCAATTCTCTTTATACTTACAAATACAAAACCTTTTACATTCTGTTAGYTTCTGCTTTATGTCACCATTTTTGTTCACATCACACTGTCAAGGAAGCTACTGTGTCCTCCATATTTTTGGTAGCCCATACCATGGACTTGTATTAGATCCAGAGTCTTCTGATTGGAATAAAAATCACCAAAATGTGGATCAGGTTGATAACTGTAATGTAAAATATGAGCTTCTCCTTGCCCCCCTGCCCCTGAATTTCTCACAATGCTTTTAACACACTAATCCTTAAGAATCATTTAAGCAATAAGAGGGGGAGAGGCATCACACTGGAAGGGAATAATTTCATGCCTCAGATGTGTYGTGAAGCATGAGGATGAAGAATAAGTGACTTCAGTCACCTGAGAAGTGCAATGATTCCCAGAAATGCACTGCCTAAAGTCTCTTATTGCTATTATTGCATGGGAATCATTCTAGAAAAGGTCAAAAAGAATTATTAGATTTGAGTGATTAAGGTGCCAACCACACAGCTTGTAATTCACTTTTTAATAAATAAGGAAGTTCTCTCATCACACTTTTAAAAAMGAAGTGTGCATTTTAAAAATTGAAAAAAGGCTTCCTTGCTCAGTTGAACTTCCACCCTGGCTAAATTCTGCTACAACAGCTGGGAAAACAGTGCTTGGGTCACTCTACCTACATGAAGAGGTGTTTGTCCAGATCCAAAGCAAGCATCACCATTGGGAGGTGTCCATTTCYCCTTCCTCTGAGTGATTCCTCTGCCACAGTCTTTCTGGATTTAGGAATGCCAAATAAGTAAACAGGTATTCTGCACCACTGTGTAGGCAAGAGATGCCAGTGCTCTCTGGGTCAAGGACCTGTTTGGGCCAGGATCAGGTATTTCAAATTCTTTTCTTAGTTTCATTGGAACTTTTATCACCATTTTGTTTCCTTTACAGAGAAAAATCACTTCYGTTCTTCAGGGTTGAAAAAAATGATGTCTTTTTGTGCAGACTTCATTTTTAATAAAAAAAGAAAACCTGTAAAATTAAAAATAAAAAAAAATCATCCTTCATGACACAGATAACAAGCTACAGTTCTGTTTGCTGAGGCATCATCTCATGGGTTCTACTAGGCAAATTATCAAGCATTGAATGGAAACAAAATTGGTTTTGGAAAAAAATGTATCATCTTTCTTTTGAAAAGAATTTAGCTGTAGCTAATTTTTAAAGTTATATCATTAATCTAAAGTTTCATCTTTAAAGATCACACTCCTACTCTCATTCTTGGTATATGTTGTAATTTGATCATACTAGATACTGTAAAATATTTTCTTTCTTATTTATGTCATTTTATGTTTCTTTAATTGCATGAGACTAAGCTTTTTTTTTTTTTTTAATTTGCCTGATAAGATAAGGGGAAAAATTTTTTTTAAAAAGTTAAAAGTTTAAAGAGCCAGAGAAAAAGAAAAGACATTCCAAATTTTAAACCAGAATATTTTTTACTCCTGTTAGTCTGTAACAGCTCTGAGGAACTGATCAGAGTATCTGAAGCATTTTTGACGTTGCTGTCACAATGAAATATTTAAATTAAGGGACCTATTTTTGCTCCCCTGGTCAAGTACCACTTAAGGGTAAAATGTGATAAGAAATCAGAAGGATGAGGCACACTTGAGGAAGTATTCTCACAGTTTTCTCAAGGTACATAACTCAGACATGATTCCAAGTTTAGCAGCCAACRTCCACCACAGAGGCAATAATGAGTAGAGGCAGGTTCTGGCAGAGGGTAGCAAAGAAGGTTATTTAGTTCCAAACAGCAAAGAAAGTCTTACATTCAAAATAAATTTACAGGGCATTTACTGGTTGCTRGAATGCATGAAATGCTGTAATTTCCTCTTTCTAGCCTCTATTTCTGCTGTTGTTCCACTTTCAGCAATTGTTCTGCGAATGAAGAGAAGTGAGTGTTGGTCTCAGCACCTGAGAGCAGGAGACAAACTGCAAGTGTTTGTTTTGCACATTGGAAAGGATCAGCTGTGGAAGGACTTTGGGGACTCAGAAGGACTTGACAGCTTTGCATCCTCAGGAAGAGAATAATTTGCTGCCAGCTGTAAACAATGTATACTGGGGTGGGTAGCGGGCTTAATTATCTCCAATATAATTTCTCAGTTTAAGTACTCAAAACTGGTAATCATGAAATCATTTTCTCTTAGTCATCATCTCCCCCCGTGCCCCTCCCTGCTTTTCTTGTGATCTGGTTTACATGCCCTCATTTGCAAATATTTTTGGGACAATGTCAGGTTGCTTTAGGCCAAACAATGAGATTTCTAATCTATTTTTATAAAATTTAATCCCACTGGCAATGTTGGCTTGATTTCTCTGATGGTTACAATGCAAACAGTGTTTCATTTGGCTTTAAAACTGTGATCACAGATGAAACATTACAAGACTATGCCAGAATATGAGGGCCAGGCACCGAAACCAACTCTAAACAAAAACTGAAACTATGTGCTCTGTATTTTCATTATGAAATCTGAAAAAAAGGGGGCAGGGGAATAACCCTAAAAACCCTGTAAAAGTTGCTTATATAAAAAAAAATAAATTTATTCTATAGCAATATACCATTGCTATATTGTAACATGCTGCTGATGTGGTATCAGCCAGAGCTGTGGGGTCCCAGATGGGGCARTGTTCATTGACACCCAGCAGCTGGATAATTTATCAGCCAACCAGCACGTGGAGTTTACACCCCTCTTCTGCAATTCAAGGGGCACCTTTTCCTCCAGCCCACTCCCACTCTGAGTTTAACCCCACAGCAAAACTTTCATGCTGTCATTGCAAGGATGTCGAATCCACACTAAATATGCAAATCAAGAAACACCTCAAGGACCTTTTTTTGCTGGTTTTGGTTGTACATATAAACTAAATCTGCAGCTTTCGGCGTTATCTTTGGTAAAGTCACCACCTCTGGTTCATGAAATGTCATTTTCTTTGTCCTGTACAACAGAGAGTTTTCAAACATTACCACCAAACAGGCTGGGAGATCAGCTCAGGAGGACACATTCCACTGGGGCAAGACGGATGCTCCTTCTACGCTTTGACCTTCGAATCAAGAGACCTCGGCACAAATAATTTGGTGGGGAAAGGGAGGGAAGCTGAGAAGAAGTGTCCACCCTGCCATAGCATGCACAGAGAATACCCTGTATGCAAGAGCCCTGTGATGGATAGTGGTGGCAAGTCCATCAATTTTTATATCCAGACTCTTAATTTTTTTAATTTATTTTTTTTTTTAAATTGTGAGATTCCCCGGAAAGAACAATGCCAATAGGAACCACAGAGAGCACTATGGTGTGCACTGCCAGTTGCTAAGAATGTGCAGCTTCTGACAAGTAGAAGCACAACTCCTGCACCAATGGTCCTGTGCTTCTCTGGAACACCTCTGGGTTCTGTCCGCTTTGGGAGAGAAACCTGCTTGCTCTTTTAAAGGGATGRAAAACCTGCCTTATTCCATGGACAAATTAAGCAAATATCTGTTAGCCAAATCTCATGGACCATCCCTTCCATCAGTAGTTTTAATTGCAAGTTTTTCATTCACAGGAGAGGGCTTTAGTGATTTCCTGGCTTGAAATCACTAAAACTGCAAGACCACATTACACTGTATAAATGTTGGGAAAGAGAACATTKGAAAACTGGGCTCAAGAAAATGGTGGATGTTCCTCCTTCTCCAGCCCGATTTTGTGAACTCAAGGGTCCATCTGGGAAGGAGTTGCTCTGCCTACACCCACCCCAGGGCCTGGGTGCTGCATCCTGATGTACTCCAGCAGCAGGTGCCCAGAGGCTCCAGGCTGGACACCCCCTTCTTCCTGAGGAAAAAAGGAAAATCAGGGAGGTACCCACAGAGACAATGTCAGCTCTTTGTGGCTTCGCTCCCTCGCTGCAGGTACTGGCCCAAGATGGGGCGCTGTGTGCTCAAACAGACCTCTGGTAAATATTTCATATTCCTGAGAAAAGCAAAAAAAAACAAAAACAAAGCCTGTCACCACCCTGTGCATTTCTATTATTTAAAGGGTCACTAATCAAGCAGTGAACTCACCTTCCCGACAAATCTCCATACCAGGCAATCAATATTCATCTGGTGCTAGCGATACCCCTTCCCCACCCGCCCAGCATGGGGGGGCAAGCAGGACTCTCCTCCTCCTCCTCCCTGGGGATTGACACAGCCTGGGCAAGGAGCACTGAGGACTTGGGAGGCTGTGCTGTGTCCAGCACCCCCGGGAAAGGGCTTGGAATGGTCGCCAACCGCCGCAGTGKGTACAGTAGTGGCGGGACTGGGAAGGGTTAAAGTTTTGTCTGTGACACTGAAATTGAGGCCAGCTGTAGGTCATATTCATGTCCCAGTCACAGGAAAATGAACCTGTGAGACAGAACCTAATTATCTGCTAAACCAAAAGCCAGTCTCAGTTCAATAACTTACGACAGAGCTGGCAGCCAGATATAGTGTTGCCATGGTAACGCCGAAAAAAAAAAATCCACTGCAGTAGAGAACAAGAAGGAAAAGAAGGAGACTGTAACCCTGAATATGCTGTAGCCATTTGATCTTGGACAAGTGGGTATGTCTAAAGAGCCAGATTGCTACAACTGTCTATCCACTTTAATATCCTCTATAATTACTGAAATGAAAAATGCAATTACAGTGTGCTCTGAGCTAAAAACCAGGAATAACTGGCTAACTGGGAATTAATTTTAGAGGAAACAATATCGGTTTCTTTCCCCTCTCAACACACATGGACTGAGAAGTATGTGGGGGCTGGAGAGCAGAGCTGCCTGCTTCCTGCTACTCCAAAATCACTGCACGCCAGTCAAACCCTCGCCTTTCCCCATCACCTTCCCCTCCTCCCTCTTCCATCCACAATCCACGACAGACAAGGGAAAAGTTCAGTAGAGCAAAGCACTAAAGATCCCRCTTTGTGGACTGCAAATGTCTGAACTGCGTGAAGTTAGGGGTGACATGGGTTTACAGCTCACAGGAAAACCTCCTGAGCATGGCCCCTAACACGAGACACACAATAAGTCAGAGCAGTCCACGAGGGACCCATGCTCCTGGCAGACAGGGGGTGAGGGATCCTGTCCCCCCAGCACGCTCCTATTGGTACCTGAGCACAGCATTCTCCAGCAGAGCTGGTGCTGGAATGGGGCTTTTTCTGGCTGAATCTCCCCAGGCAGCAAAACAAAGGACATTATCCTTGGGCACACAGGCACAGGACCACCAGCCCCCTGTTCTGCTGGGCCCCTCGTCACAGCTGAAAAAGTTTATGACAAATCAAACACAAGTACACTCCAAACACAAAATCCCATTCTGCTTTGAAATATGTATTCAAAAAGTCAAACATCTATWCATATATATACGTGCACATATAGTTTACTGCTGTGAGGAGCACAAAACCTATCTCTGTTCATTTTGGCCAGAGATGCAGATTTGATGTTGGAAAGATCAGCAGTGATTCTGTTAAAGAACATGTATCTCTTTATGTGTACTAAAGACAGAGATTGTAAGTGAAACRTCATGATTAGAATGGTACAATTAAAGCAAATAAAGCTATTTATTTGGYACTTCTGTATTGGTGTTTCCAATAGCACAGAGCTATCTGTGCTTTTCAGAGCAGCTTGCTGAACAGTGAGACTTCACTCCCAGATGCTGGGAACTGCATGGTTTCAGACTCTCACATAGGCATGCTGTTCACACTCAAAATGTTCTTGCCATTACTAACTGCATAAGAGACTTCTAAAAAATTGCAGTTTTTCAGATGGTTAAGATAGCAAGATCATCTCCAACCTGAGAATGTGATCAGRAAAKGTTGTTGTCCTCATATTTTTACCCTGTGCAGGCTTTCTTTCTTCTAACTGGGCAACTGAAGACCAGATTTGGCAGTTCTTTTCCAAAAAAAAAAAAAAAAAGCTCTTATTCTAGTATTAATGCTGTCTGAATAAAAATTACTCATTTAAGTATGGTGCCTTCTGGAGAAGGTTATGTATCAATCACTACTTCACAGTGCTGTGTATGTGTAATCCAAAAAAAAAAAAAGAGGAAAACTCATTCAGCAGCATGTTATTGGTGATCTAGCTTTTTAAATTAAAAAAATGCAAAAAAACCCCCAAAAAACCAACTAAAACACCACAAAACTCTACAGGCAACACATCATCTAGATTTTCACTTCTCTGAATAGTTTGAGACCASCATCCTGATCTCATAAATACTTACCATTTAGTACCCACTCCARTGAGTAGTTCTGTTGAGGTAGTAGAGGTGTCTGGTATCTACAGAGAAGTGGAGCATGAGCTTTCCACACCTGCAGTTTTTGTCAGCAGTAATGCAGATCAAAGGATGTCCACAGCAATATTTTCAATGAGCCAGCCTGAAGCTTGGCATGCATGAGGTCTCCTAAGGTCTGTGGGTCTAAACCTGATTGTGGTGGTCATTAATTTGGCCTGCTTTTCATAGTGGAAAATATGAATGACCTTGTGCTTTTTCTTTCATAGATCTCTGTGTTTCTGAAATGTTAGCARCTTGCTTTTCTACCAGCTTGAGAATTGTGTTTAGTCTTTTTAAATTGTGCAAAGGGTTTTTAGAAAAATGTCATCTGTGATTGCTGGAAATTGGCTTTAGTACACTGGTTTTCAGCCTTCAAGGAATCTACATAAACTGGTAACTCATTTTTGAGAGACATTTACCAAAAAGGCCTCTAAATCTTTTCTACTTTTCTACATTTACAGGAAAGTCAGAGGCATGTAAATAGAAGAGAAGAGAAAAAGAAGAGAAAAAATATTGGGAAAAGGTTAACAACTTCAGCACAGGGAACAGAAATTCTGCTTCTATTTTAAAAACTTAAATGAAAAACACCCTGGTCGTCACACRTGGTAAAAGAAAAAAAAGGCTTGATTTTGTTTCTGAAACGTGTTTTGTTTCCCACCTGAGCCTGSTGACATTCTGAGACAGCATTTCCAAAAAGAGTGGACTGCCCTTTCCCTCTCACTCACAGGGATTTGCTGAGGGGAGACAGGCTCATCCTGGAGATGMAGCAAAGGGGAGTCCCAGCGTGGGTGTGCAGAACCTCTGTGCAGCAGAGCTGCCTCTGTGAGTCTGACAGGGCCACTGCTATGGCTGGAGCTTTTTTGGGAAAGAAGCACCCACCCTCACCTGTGATGCTGGCAGCACATTTATCACCAACAAATCCCTGGACTGTACACGTTGAGCTGCTCCTTGTAGCTATGAAAGGGGTGAGCTGGAGCACTGATATGTTTACACAGCTGAAATTCAAAGGTGTGCCTCAGTTGGTGTTCTGACATCTGTTGAAAGCAGACCAAAAAGAGGCCAATTAATGAAAAATGAGAGCACAATTTTGTAATGGTAGAAGCATTGCAGGCAGCTATTGACTAAAAAGTCTACCTTTTAACATCAACATTAAAAAAAAWGAAGAAGAGATTAAAGAAAGAGAAATCATGACCTGACCATTATAGCAGTAACTGTGGTCAAATGCTGTCTTGTATCCCCATATGAATCTGCAGCTTTTAWAAATTTGAGCTACACCAAGTATCCRTTGACATCTTTTATCAATCTGTGTTTTTATCCAACCTCCTGAAAATASAAACTCAAAAAATCTGGTTGTAATAGTCACAACTGAGTGTTTTAAGGCAGTATTTAAATTTTTCTGAACAAAACACCTAGTTTGKGAAATTCTCAGTAGAACAGGACAGGTAACACAGGACTTGATTTCCTATGTATCAAGTGTCTATTGCCTTTTGTGATGACTTGAAGCATCTGAGACATCAGTATGAGGCTGGCAGATATGTCACASAGTTCCAGTGAACAATGAAGTTCCATCTTTGGGAGAAGCACCAGTAGAATGCCCTAAGGCAAATGGCAACTGTAATTTTACATTTTGTAAACATTTCTAATGACTTATGGCTCCTTCAAAGTCCCAAGCACTAAATTTCAGTCAGTTTTGAAAGAAATACCGAGAAACCACATGAATTTGTTTTGATATTACTCATTAACTGGGTTCTTATATAATGGCCTTATACTGCAGAGTAGCTTTACTTGATCTAATCCCCCTAAAATCAGCACTTAGAGCACATTAGATGTTAAATTTTGTTCTAGAAATGAAAACTCAACCAAAGTATTAAAAAATGAGGATTTTGAATTGCTTCAGGTAGAGTCTTTGGTAATATCCCACCATTTACAAACTGTGATGCTATCGTTACTTTGAAAAATCATGTAAATTTGGCATGAATCATCCAACAAAGCTGCCATATTAAAAGCTAAAATCTCTGTTTAAACTAAGCAGGTAATATTTAAACTCATGTTCCATTAAARTTATGTCCTGATAGTTTTGCATGATGTTAAATGATACACAGTGAGGCCGCTCAATTTGTTTCTAATTTTGTTGCGGTCTTTGGATCCTGAGAAAAYGAGCCAAATATTGTATTTCTTTGGTTGAATCTAAACAGAAACTTTCAGTCTTGGAATATAGACAGTTTAGACTCTTTTTTTCAGAGCTAGCATTCTACTTTGGTGCAGTCTTCAATGTAAACATCTTATCTTGTTTGCGAAACCTGTGACTAGATGGGCGCAATTTTCTGATGAGGCAAATGCTCTCCAGGGCTCATCCTGTCCCCCATGCAACCTGGGGATATGTTAAGCACAAAAGAATCCAGCTCATAGTATGGAGCTTTTTGAGAGTAGAAATCGTTTAAATGAGTGTCCTGTAATGATGGTGGCCACTCTTCAAAATGTTTAAATTTGGTGGTGACATCTTAGCAGCTGACGCCAAAGGCTCCCCTTGACTTCAACAAAGCCAAAGCATCCCTTTATGGAAACTACAAGGCTGCAAGATGTCTCTGTCTTCCAGGACATGCTTTGTACTGATAAAAACAGTAATGAGAACATCACAGTGCCAAATGTTGAAGTTCTGATCTAATCCACCTTTAAGTCTCTCCATTGTATAGAACAGTGTGTGGCTGGAAAAGTTTGCCAATAAGCTACATGTATCATAAAAAACACATTGGCCCCAGGTAAAATCTGTCATTATGACTGAACATTAGAAATTCTCCCTGCCAGGAAAACACTTAGAGAAAACAAATTAAGTGAGCATAAYGATGCAGGTTACACAGAGGCATTGGACCTTGGAAATCCATGCAAACCACTTACGCACGGCTCCAACATTTTCCCAGTCTTCCTTGGATACAAATGAATCTGCAGAACATGGAGATATTTGTAGTCAAGTAAAGATACCATTGTTATCACACCAAAAGTGTACAGAAAATTAAAGCACAAGTAATTAAATACATGCACAAAAGAAAAATTCTGCCAAGGGTGCTTAAATAGGTTGAAACCAGCTATTAGTCACTGCATTGAATTCCAGAGGAGACAGAAAAAAAACCAAAAACCAAAACACAAGAGAGACGCATTACTTGTCCTGATCTTATCCTTTTCCCTGGGTATGTCCTAGTGGCTATTGTCAGAGAAAAAGGATTCTGGGCTAGATGTTAGCAATTTGCTAGATTGTTAGCATTTCTTTCCACACCAGATGTGTTTTACTGCTCCTTAAGAAGTGCAGTGATAAAGCCCACGGACAGTGTCTAGACATAGCACAGAGCTAAGGCCTTTGAAAGTCATTTGATGCACTGGGTCTGTGTTATACATGCATGATTTTAATGAGCTCCTTGCAGGTTTTCCAGGAGTACTGTGCAGCAGGCAAGAGAYGTACAAAGAGAGAAAAATCTTTACCTTTGATTTCGCACCTGTTGCTATAGACACCACAATAGTGTTTTGCACTATCCTGTTTAAGGGCCTTAAACATGGAATGGCCATCAGATATTTTTAATCCTCTGTATGCTAAGGATGCTTTTCCTTTCTCAGTTTCACACA
Source organism: Alauda arvensis (assembly GCA_902810485.1). NCBI lineage: Eukaryota > Metazoa > Chordata > Aves > Passeriformes > Alaudidae > Alauda > Alauda arvensis. The sequence continues at coordinate 1,288,493 of CADDXX010000165.1, read as the reverse complement.
GGAATGTATCTGTTGACAAATTTAGGCACAGCTTACTCACTGGCTTGGATTCTTATACACGCATTACCTTATGCCACCTTCCTTTTTTAACCAGTGTCCTCTAGATGGTTTTGTTTTGCCAAGCAAGAATACCGAATTTTTGTAGAGCGTGGTAGCTCCTTGTGGAACTATTGAAAAGAACATTTCAGGCTCAGCTTTGGACCTTCAGTCACTGGAGATTCTGATGCCACCTCAAAGCTTTTATCTTGTGTGGTAGCCTTGCTCCAAAAAGGGTATGTGCTGTCAGAGCAGTTGGAGTGACGGATGCTTGGGATCACATTTACTTACASTTGTTACTGCAACAGTTCCATGGGTAGTACAACCACTAAGCTCATTCCTCTCSCTCCTTGATTGGGGAATATCTTGTCCTTACAGTACGTTCTTACAGCCCAGGCAAAAAATAATTAAAAAAGAAATAGAATAGAAATAAAAAAAAAGAAATAGAAAAAAACCCCACTTCGATTCCGTTTGCTTGGGGCTTATTTTTGTCTCTTCACATAATAAAAAGCRCAGCTGAAATTTTCACAACTCCTGGGCCATTTTTTGCTACAGAAAGGYTGCTACAAAAATGACAATTTATTGCAAAATGGGAAGTCCTCATCTGCAAACACTGCCACCACTTTGGAGCACCCCATGCAGGAGAGCAGGGCTGTGGCATCACATGCTCCGAGCCTGCCTTTCATCCTTCCAGTGCACCTTTGGAGGTGGGAAAAAGGTGGGAAAAAGGAGGTACAGGTTCAGGAGATGTGCCCATCAACTTCAGCAGGCTTCCAGGAAAGGCAGTTACATTCCCCATTGTACCAGGTCCTGTGATGCACTGCACACATACATATTTCTGTAATCTTAAATTTTATTTAGGAAACCAGAGTCATTGTATAGAGCAACTAATCCTTCAACAAGGTAATGGAAATTTTGAATAAGACACACAAAAAAAGAGCAAGACCATGTTTGGAGTATCCCAAGATTTGTGAAATGAAATTGATTTCCAGTCAAATCAGGTCTTTTACTCTTCTTGAAAATGTCAGGGAGTCAAATGTCTGGCCATTACCAGACTGTGATTTATAGTTGAGGCAGTGACAATACTCAGGTGACTGTCTGGAACTGTACTGCTGTCTCTGGAAAGGGTGCAGATGACAGCTTCCTCCTTTCTTAACCAACTTGCATTGCTTATCTAAGATCAGCCTTCCCCCTGTCCCTCCTCCCCAGACACATGATAGGAAAATGACAAAACATATAGGTTTGCAGATTTACTGAGATCAGACAAATAAAGATTGTGAAGGGACTAGGTTCCAGAACTTTGGAGAAACACATCAAAAATAATCCTTTAGCTAGCTTTATCCTAGCTGTTTGGATAGATACCTGTAAAATGTGAGACTGATTGCCTGGCTTCAACACATGGGTATGTTTTAATCCATCTGTAGGATCTATTTCTGTAACTCAAGCATACAAGAAACACAGAAAATGCTGAAACCAAGCAAGCTTTCAAATAGTAAAAATAATACAGCTGCAGTCATTTCCTTCTGAAATTAAACACATTTTATTCAATAAATAGATTCATGGAGGTCAAAACTACCTGGCTAATAATTACTCAAAGACTGATAAGCTAATTCTGTTATTTCTCCCATTGACATACAGTTTTGCTTAAATAAAGTCAACTGAAGTACTGAACAGTTTAGATGATAAAGTCCTACTAATATTAACTGGAATTGGGCACTTTTCAATACCTCAAAAATACTTTTCCAAATAATTTTCTCTCTTTATTCCTTTAGCTAGACTTGTAGTCTCAGTATAGTGAAGCAAGGAAGAGAATACACAAGATAAATGAGTAAGCAAGTCAAACAAAAGAAGATTTACTAGTAAGCTGATAATACCATTCCTGACATCAGCTTGCTCATTCTGCTATTAGTATTTRCAGAAAATATTGACAAAATGAGAAAGACTCAAACAAGAAAAAGCAACATCATCTGATCTTCCCAAAAAACTTAGAATAAGACAATGAAGACAATCTCATTAGTTTTTCACTGAAAATCCTAAGAGGGGGAAGGAAGCAAATGACCTTTTAAATTGTCARGAAGATTAAAAAAGTAGCTGGAAACTAATGCTTAACAAGTTCTAATTCAAAATAAAGCCTATGTTTTGAATATTGATGTAATAGAATACTGGGAGACTGTTCCAGGAGGTTATTATGGATTCTCTGCCACCCCAAATCCTAAATATACATGCTAACCAAACAGAAAGTGTTGGTGTTGACATGGGAGTTGCTTGGTCAATGCTTTGGCATGTTTTATGGAGGAAGTCAGACTGGATGATTGAGTTTGCCTTGGCAGCAGAGAGGGTAATTCTGCTGTGTGGGAGACACAGGGGAGGAGAGCAAGGGGGAGGGAAAAGGAGGGAAAGGGAGGGAAAGGAAGAAA